>NW_026844107.1:2439866-2457823 GCF_029531705.1 Pantherophis guttatus
GATAGATAGATAGATAGATAGATAGATAGATAGATAGATAGATAGATAGATAGATGAGGGAGGGAGGGAGGGAGGGAGGGAGAGGGAGGGAGGAGAGGCTGGATGGACAGACAGACAGACAGACAGACCTTACCATTGCTTCACCTTGAAAAATTCAGGATAGCATTATTTGGTTCAAACATTATGCTATGTTCAGATGAGGTTTGTGTGGTTTTGCTTTAACGTGTTGCAGAGACCCAGATATTTTTGTTTGCAAATGACGGTTGGGAGTTTTATCTGTGGAATGACCATTTCTCATACTTTCCATCAAGGCAACGTAGAATTCAAACTTGTTCACATTTTATATAAAGGCTTTTAAGGGTTAGAGTCTCTCCTGGTTCTATTTCTCAGCAGATCACATCCTGGTTCCTATCCAGGGTTGAGAAACTCAGCTTGGATAGAGTTTTGTGCTGCCTTTTAACCTGGTTTCCTTATAGATACCGATAGAAGTGAATATTTGTAGCTCAGGGTTAAATTGTTTGGTCTCTTGGAGCGTGGTGGTGACGTTCATTAGCCAAACTAGATAACATCATCAGTGCTAGAAGGGAGTGGTATGTGTGGAGGAGGAGGAGGAGGAGGAAGAGGAGGAGGAGGAGGAGGAGGATTGTGGAGTCCTGGATGCCCTCTGAGCTTGATTGATTTCTTGCAGACATTTCATTATCCAACTAGATTACATCATCAGTGCTAGAAGAGAGTTGGACTTGCTCTCTTTTTATACACGAGTGACTTTTCTTTAGAGATTTACCAGAAAGTCCAGTTGCCTCTTGAAAAAGCGCCTTTGGGATTTTCTTAGAGATCTATTATTAGAAAAAATATTTCAGCCTAGCATTTGATTAACATGGAAGTTTTACAAGCCATCTTTTCCTGGCCCACTTCTGACCTTCTCCCATTTCATTTCTATCCTCCCATGTATACAAATAAAAAATTAAGAAGCCAGGCACCTCCCACTTCTCTCCTTGGGGGTTAAAGAGAGAGAGAGAGAGAGAGAGAGAGAGCAAGAGAGATTTTTTTTAATAAAAAAAAAATCTCTTTTTTTTAAAAAAAATCTAGCGAAGATTCTGCTTCACTGCTGCACCCATCGCCTGGAGGGATTCTTTCCTCTACAAAGAACAGAAGAAAAAGGAATATCATCAGCACTCTGGCAGGTACCTTGATTGGATAATGCCCCCGCCGGTCTCAAAAAAAGATGGACAAATACATCCTGATTTCCAGAGGGACTTTGAAAATAGCTTTTTAACCATGTATCCAAAATGCGTTCATTCCCCATTTTGCAACCCGCGATCCGTGTTTCTCGGCATCAGGACTCACCTTCCTGGTTCTCTTCTCCTGGTGGGATGCTCGCTCACAAAGTGTCTTTTTGTCATCTCTTCTTAGGCCTTAGGAGCAAGCCCTGGGCTGGACTGCATTCACACAGGCATCGAATCAAGATGATGTGAAGTCTTAATACCATTTTATAATGCCTTGGTAAGAAGACCACTCTTGGAATACAGCCAATAAGGAGAATGTCTGTAGCTTGGGGTTGAAACGAGGGGTCCTTGGTTCTCTCTGAGCTTGCTTGTTTTCTTGCAGTTTCATGACCCAACTAGATTACATCATCAGGGCTAGAAGAGAAGGGGATTTGTGGAGTGGGGGAGGAGGAGGAGGACAAAGCCGGGAGCGTTAGACGGAAGTGCTGGCCACTCCCTCTGCCCTGCCAGCGAAAGGAAGGGAGAAACATTAACGGTATGCCCATGAGATAGATCAAAGAGGTGAATGTAGGTAATGGAACTGATTTGGGTGGATTATTTTAAGAACTTTGAAGAAAAATGCATAAACAAATCCATGAGAGAATATGGGGAAAAAAAGTATAAAAGGATATAAGACAAATAAAGAAAACAGAGCTTTTAAAAATATTACAGAAAGCCTGTTTGACGCAGGGGGGAAGGTGCTGCTTTAGAAACCAGGAGACCGTGAGTTCTAGTCCTGCTCAGGCATGAAATCCGGCTGAGTGATTTTGGGCCGATCACCAGGAGACTGTGAGTTCTAGTTCTCCCTTTGGCATGAAATCTGGCTGGGTGACTTTGGACCAATGACCAGGACACTGTGAGTTCTAGTCCCGGCTTAGACATGAGATCCGGCTGGGTGACTTTGGGCCGCATCATTCACTTAAGAACTGCAATGATTCGCTTAACAACTGTGACCCAAAAAGTCATAAAAATGGGGGGAAACTCAATTGACAGCTGCCTTGTTTAGCAATGGAAAGTTTGGATTCCCTTGTGATCGTATGTTGAGGACTACCTGTACAGATTTTATGCCTACAAACACCCAAATTTTGGATGGAACAGATTCCATCCAAACCCAGGGATCAGCAACCTTAAACACTCAAAGAGCCATTTGGATCTGTTCCCCACAGAAAAGAAAACACCGGAAGCCACAAAACCCTTCCCGTGCCTGACTATTTCCTGAGCGGCCACAAAAATAGCATATGTAGTTGAATTAAAGATTCTGTTTTCTTCTGAAACTTTTCTTTTCTTGGATTTATCCACGGTTGGCCTACTGGGGGTTGAAAAGCTTAATAAATTGTGCGTCGGTGGGTGTCGCACATTGGCAGTTGTGCCACATATTTTGAGCGACGGAGCCGCAGTAGAGGGATGAAAGAGCCACAGGCGGCTCCAGAGCTGCGGGTTGCTGACCTCTGCCCTAACCTCAGGGTTAGTTCGGACTTTTTTATAAAACATGATTGGGGCGGGGATGATGGGTGTGAAAGAAGAGATCAGCAAAGCTCTCCGTAGAAATTGCTGCATTGCCCCAGTTTATCTGGATCGTCCTGACCTTTCATTTTAATATACTGGCCGAGCGAGGGTACTTTTAACGTGGCATCGGACAGGAAATGTTTGCATTTTACATACAGCACTGGAAGTAGATAATCTCTGCTAATAGTGCTTTGATCAAACTTCCCCGCCCCCTAAAGGATTAGGATAATGCCAGCCCATTTCCATATTGGAAGAGGGGGATTATCTGAATTTTTCCTCTCTCCCAGACATCCGTGGCTCCAACAAGATGGCCAAACCGCCACCCTAAATCCCTTCCACATGACTTTTTTAAAAAGTGCAAATGTTCCAGGAGAGATTTAAGCCAAGTGTAGGAAGTTAGCACCCACCCCTCTCCTAGAAGAATGAAATATTCTAGGAAATATTAAAAAGGCAGAATATTATATTTCCCTGGATGAGAAATGGAGAAACATGTTTTTTTAGGCAGGAAGCAGACTCACTCTTAATAACTCCCCACCATCCTCAATAGCCCACAGCAGACGTCAGCACTTAAGAGATAAAGAGATAGCTAGTTCTATTCATAAGCAAATGCCCTCACCCAGGATCTAACAAAGATAGGATTAGTCCTCTACCCATCTAGCCACAGAACTCACCACATGGCACCTGGGGAGATTGCATCACCCAGCAAGGCTCAACCAAGCCTAGGATTCAAAAGACAACCTACAAAGCAGAGGTGGGTTTCAGCAGGTTCTGACCAGTTCTGGAGAACCGGTAGGGGAAATTTTGAGTAGTTTGGAGAACCAGTAGTAAAAATTCTGACTGGCCCCGTCCCCATCTATTCTCTGCCTCCCGAGTCCCAGCTGATTGGGAAGAAATGGGGATTTTGCAGTAATCTTTTTTCAGTGCCGTTGTAACTTCAGTCATTAAATGAACTGTTGTAAGTCGAGGACTACCTGTACGTGCCGTAGTGTGCAAGTATTTCAAGTTCACCCTGTTTGTTCCCTAAACCTAGGAGCATTAGTGTATAAGCATTTAAATTCTTTGGGGCTGATCCAGGGGTGAAATGCTCCCGGTTTGGACCGGATTGCCCGATCTGGTAGCAATGGTGGCGGGTGGTTCGGAGAACCGATAGCAAAAATCCATGCGCCCCCCACCATGCCCAGCTGAGCTGCACGATCATCAGAGGCTTTTTTTTTTTTACTTTTAAAAGCATTTTTTCTACAACCTCTTCCGACAAAAAAATGCTTTTAAAAGTAAAAAAAAAAAAAAGCCTCTGATGATCGTGCGGCTCAGCTGGGATCATCAGAGGCTTTTCAAAGCATTTTTTTCTGCAACCTCTTGGCTGAAGAGGTGGTTAAAAAAATGCTTTGAAAAGTCTCTGACGATCCCAGCTGAGTTGCCCGATCGCCAGAAGCTTTTCAAAGCGTTAGAAAAAATGCTTTGAAAAATTAAAAAAAAAAAAAAAGTTGGCCAAGCCTACCCAGTCACATTACCCCACCCACCCACCAAGCCACACTCACAGACCCGGTAGTAACACATTTTACATTTCACCCCTGGGCTGATCCTACTTCGCATCTGAGTTTTTCTTCTTTCTCAAATGAAAGCAAATATTTGTGTCCCAGGATAACGTTGCAGGATCCAATCTGGGTTGGCCAACTAGACTAGAGGTTTTGCCTTCTGAGCTTTCGTACTCGTGCTGGAGCCCATCCTCAGGGAACTTCTCACTAGCAGAGTGTGTGCTCTGGGCTATTCTGTGTGTGCTATTTGTATGGCGACTGTTGTTTGTGGCTTTTTAGGTGTTTATTGGGGTGTTGATGGCTGGCTATTAAATTGTTGGCTGTCGTTTGGCTCCTCCTCCTCTCTGCAAACCCCACTCCCTTCTAGCACTGATGATGTTACCTCGTTGGGTAGTGTTGTGGTCCACCAGCGGCCTGCGGAGCTGGCCGCAGAGTCGGACAGTGAGGAGGTTGGGGAGGAACATGGGCCAGTCCTGGAGTCTCAGACAAGGGCTCTGCATCGGAGGCAGAAAGGGGGCCAGGGCCATCTGGTAGTTGTGTGCTGCCTCCGGAGCCTCCGGAATCTGACATCAGCGAGGCAGAAGAACAGTGTGAGCCTGTTCCCAGTGTGCGCATTGGCAGAGCTGCCAGAAGGCAAGAACAATTAAGGGAAAAAAGGGTGACTCGGAAGTAAGGCTTGGAGTTGATTGGCCCCTCCCATAAGACATAAAAGAGGAGTAAAGTGTTGTGGCCCGTACGCAGCCTGTGCAGCTAGTAGCTGATTCAGACAGCGAGGAGGCTGGTGTGGTGCTGCGCCAGCAGCCTGTGCAGCTGGCACTCGAGTCAGACAATGAGGAGGCTGGAGAAGATGTGGTGCCAGAGGCAGGGATTCAGCCAGGGCCTTCAGAACCTCCAGAAGCTCCCTTAAGTGAAGAGGAAGAAGAGGAGAACCCTCTTCTCGATGCACGGGCGCACAGAGCTGCCAAAAAAAAAGAGTGGCTCCTCAGGAGGAGGTCTCCTCGAGAGTAAGGCTTGGGGCTAATTGGCCAGTCCCTTAGCCTATTTAAGGAAGAACGCCGACTGAAGCAATTTGCAGGGAACAACTTAGTTCACATACCTTCGTGCCTTGATCTTAGGTCTTTGCAAACAGATGTGAGCCTTTGCAGGAAGCAATTAGTTCATATAGTCAATTCAAGCTCTGAGAAACTCCGTTTGACTCTGTGCTCCATTTGGCCTTGCAAAACGAATTGGCAGTTATGTCTCTGACAGCGTTTCAAGGGATATAAAGGTGAGTGCTTATCAACATTACCCTGAAAGACTGTGTCAACTCGAGGAGACATCTGTCGGCATCTTCCCAGATTGTTTGGGAATCGTTACGGGCCGTGAATGACCATAATTCACAGCCATCTCAATAAAAGAGGTTTTTTGGGACTGAAATTGTGATTTATGCTTTCTCAGGAAGCCTAGGTCGGAATAGGTAGTGAAACGTCTGCAAGAAAGAGCTGCAGTGGCGCAGTGGTTAGAATGTAGTATTGCAGGCTACTTCTGCTGCCTGCCGGCTGCCTGCAATTTGGCAGTTTGAATCTCACCAGGCTCAAGGTTGACTCAGCCTTCCGTCCTTCCGAGGTAAAATGAGGACCCAGATTGTTGGGGACAGTAGGCTCTTAGAGAGGGCTGTAAAGCACTGTGAAGCGGTATATAAGTCTAAGTGCTAAATGCTATTTGCTTGTGCTGCCCAGCCCTCACCTTCTAAGTACTTGGTGGCATATCAGTACTCTTGTTCACTGATGAGGGGCTTCAAATTCAAGAGACAAGCAAGGATCTCAGAATCATCCTCCTCCTCCTCCTCCTCCTCCTCCTCCTCCTCCTCCTCCTCCTCCTCCTCCTCCTCCTCTCTGCAAACCCCTATTGTGGCCCGTACACGGCCTGTGCAGCTAGTAGCTGATTCCGACAGCGAAGAGGCTGGTACTGCGCCAGCAGCCTGTGCAGCTGGCAGTCAAGTCGGACAATGAGGAGGCTGGAGAAGTTGTGGTGCCAGAGGCAGGGATTCAGCCAAGGCCTTCAGAACCTCCAGAAGCTCCCATAAGTGAAGAGGAAGAAGAGGAGGAGCCTCTTCTCGATGCACGGGCGCGCAGAGCTGCCAAAAGGCAGGAGTGGCTGCTCAGGAGGAGGTCTCCTCGAGAGTAAGGCTTGGGGGTAATTGGCCACTCCCTTAGCCTATTTAAGGAAGGACGACGACTGAGGCAATTTGCAGGGAACAACTTCATTCACTCTCCTTCGCGTCCTGATCTTAGTTCTCTTATCAGTTTCCTGCAAATTGCTTCTGGGCTTTCTGCCAACCCTAGTAAGATTACGATTATTTATTCTTTGGATTCTTGTAGGCTGTTAAAAAATTAATTAACAGCCTTTGTTTGAAAAAGACTGATTTAATTTAGTAAACTAAGGTTTGTACAGACTTTGTGTGTGCTGCGTTCTTTGGGGTCCGTAGCTGGGGCAGAACAACCCCACTCCCCTCTAGCATTGATGATGTTACCTCATTGGGTAGTGAAACATCTGCAAGAAAACCCCACCAAGCTCCAAGAGCACCAAGGACTCCTCAGTTAAACCCGGAGCTACAAATATCTTCTTCTATTGGCATGTTACACATCTTTGCCAGTCCCAACTCCTTTCTCCTAATTGGAAGTTATGTTGACACCTAATTCTGCCAGTAAATGAGAAAATAAACTTAAATGATGGGCTGTCATCTCCAGCTCATTTGGGGGTGGGGGGGTGGGGGGGTCAACCAGCCTAATTAAGTTCTTGTTCAATAGCATGCAGCCTTTTTTGGAAATCTTATCTTTTTTTTTTTAATAAATAAATAAATAAATAAACAACCAACCCAAAACTCAGGGACAAAATGTTATAAAACCAGACTGAAAAGCTGAGTGGCTGTGATAACACCCGCTTTTAACATTAAAACAAAACAAACAAGCGATTTTAACTCAACAGCCACGCCAAAAAAACATTAAAAAGGGACTATTTTTATCTATCTATTCACTTGGTAATTTCCCATCTAATTCTTATTTTGATGCTCGCTTTTGTCATCTTGTCACCTCCTAAATCCCAAATTGTAATTTGTCTCTTTTGTGATATACGAGAACCCATTTCTTCCTCTCTCTCCCTCCCTCCCTCCCTCCCTCCCTCCCTCCCTCTCTCTCTCTCTCTCTCTCTCTCTCTTTCTCTTCATTATGGAGCTTGCTAGGTTTTTCTATTTTCTTTTTCGGTCTCCCAGACTTTCCCTTTGAGAAAGATTACGTTCTTATCTTAATTGGGAGATGAGAAGGGAGGGGATTTTGGACCGGCATTAAGCATCTTTGATCGGCCTCACCTCAGGGGTTTTTTTTTTGTTTTTTTTTGCTTTGCATCCTGGAAGGAAAAAAAAAAGAAATTCAAATGTTACTGGAATGTTTCTTCTAATAGGTGATCAGAATCACTGCCATGTAGATGAAGGAGAAAAGGTATATGGGCCATGACTTTAGTTTTTTTTGAAAATCTATACTGGAGACCGAATTTGGCCTTATGGTTGAGGCAATGGGACCAGAAACCAGGAGATGGTGAGTTCTAGTTCCTCCTTAGGCATGAAAGCTGGCTGGGTGACTTTGAGCCAATCAGCAGGAACAGTGAGTTCTAATCCCTCCTTAGGGATGAAAGCTAGCTGGGTGACTTTGAGCCAATCAGCAGGAGACGGTGAGTTCTAGTTCCTCCTTACGCATGAAAGCTGACTGGGTGACTTTGAGCCAATCAGCAGGAGATGGTGAGTTCTAGTTCCTCCTTAGGCATAAAAGCTGGCTGGGTGACTTTGAGCCAATCAGCAGGAGACAGTGAGTTCTGGTTCTTTCCTTAGGCATGAAAGCTGGCTGGGTGACTTTGAGCCAATCAGCAGGAAACAGTGAGTTCTAATCCCTCCTTAGGGATGAAAGCTAGCTGGGTGACTTTGAGCCAATCAGCAGGATACGGTGAGTTCTAGTTCCTCCTTACGCATGAAAGCTGACTGGGTGACTTTGAGCCAATCAACAAGAGACGGTGAGTTCTAGTCCCTCCTTACGCATGAAAGCTGACCAGGTGACTTTGAGCCAATCAGCAGGAGACAGTGAGTTCTAGTTCTTCCTTAGGCATGAAAGCTGGCTGGGTGACTTTGAGACAATCAACAAGAGATGGTGAGTTCTAATCTCACTTTAGGCATCTTAGGCATTAAAGCCAGCCACACAGGTTTGGGCCCATCATCAGGAGACTGTGAGTTCCAGTCCTGCCATAGGCATGAATGTCAGCTGGGTAATTTTGGGCCAATCACTCTCTCCGCCCAACCCACCTCACAGGGTTGTTGTTGTGGGGATAAGAGAAGAAGGAAGGAGTATTGTGTGTGTTATCCCCTTGAGTTTCTTATAAAACAATAAAGGTGGGATAAAAAAATTACTAATAAATACCATAAATAAATACCGGGATGTGCATTAATTCAAGATGGGCTTTATTTGTCATGAATTCCAAAGCCCCTTGTCAACTTGCGAAGCCTTCTCGACCTGCTCTCGGTTTGCCATAGGTAGGGGGATGGACAATCGAGCCTCGCAGCTGTGTTGAGGAGTTTGCATTTCAGTCAAAACAAAGCACATTCCAGCCAGGAACCGTCAAGGGCATCTCCACGGAGATCCACAGTGGCTGGAGGGAGTGACTTCTACAACCCGCGAAATTGCTTCGTTGGAGAATGTGACTGATGACACACCTTGGGGGGAGGGGGAAACAGGGTGTTGTGGTCCGCCAGCAGCCTGCCGAGCTGGCAGCTGAGTCGGATAGTGAGGAGGCTGGGGAGGAACATAGGCCAGTCCTGGTGTCTGGGGAAGGCCCGGACAAGGGCTCTTCTTAGTTCTAGGTTGCTTCTCTCCTTGATGAGTTTCCACCCATTGCTTCTTGTCCTGCCTTCAGATTCTTTGGAGAATAGCTTGACTCCCTCTTCTTTGTGGCAGCCTCTTAGATGTTGGAAGACTGCTATCATGTCACACCTAGTCCTTCCTTTCATTAAAGTAGACATACCCAATTCCTGCAGTCGTTCTTTATATGTTTTAGCCTCCAGTCCCCTAGTAATCATCTTTGTTGCTCTTCTCTGCACTTTTTCCAGAGTCTCCACATCTTTTTTATATTGTGGTGACCAAAACTGGATGCAGTATTCCAAGTGTAGTCTTACCAAGGCATTATAAACAATCACCGTTCACTACTCTATTCTAAATTCAATCTATTTTAAACTGCGTTTTGAATTCCTCGGTGCCTCCACGAAATAGGTCAGTCTCTAAATAACAATTAACTTTGTATATAGAACATAACAGTTAGCAGGGAAGGAAGAGTGGGAAGGTTTTAACCTGCGCTATGCCGATGACGCTACCTTAAGAGCCAAGAAGGCAAAGGCCCTAGAACAGACTATAGTCCTCGACTTATGACCATAATTGGGACCAGAATTTCAGTTGGCGGTTGTTACATAAGTTGCACCCTCCATTTTATGAACTTTTTTGCCGTAGCTGTTAATTGAATCATTGCAGTTGTTAAGTGAATTGTGCAATTGTTAAGCAAAGCTGCTTCTCTCATTGACTTCGCTTGTCAGAAGCCTGCTGAGAAAGTCACAAAGGGCAATCACGTGACCTCGGGATGCTGCGACCGTCATAAATACACGCCAATTACCAAGCGCCCAAATTTTGATCACATGATCTTGAGGATGCTGCAAGAGTTGTAAGTGCGAGGACCGGTCATAAGTCACTTGTTTCAGTGGCATCCCGACTTCAAACGGTCGCTAAACGGATCCACGAGGATGATCTGTAGTTAAAATCAAAGAGCAGTGAAAAAAATCGGACTAACATTAATTAGAAAGGAGACCAAACCAATGGCCACAGATCGAATAACCTGTCTTAAAATTGGCAATGAAGATATCTAAGTGGTAGAGAGCTTCTGCCTTTTAGGACAAGAAGGACTTGATAGGACATCATCAATCAATCAAACATACTTAAGTATGTGTCAAGCTTGAAGAATCAGGAGCGCACATTAAGTTCCAGTTAAGCTGATTTATTGCTCACGTCTATACAGGTAGTCCTTAGCATACAATCATTCGTTTAGTGACCATTTGAAGTTACAGCAGCACTGAAAAAAGTGACTTATAACCAGAGGTGGTATTCAGGTGGTTGGTTTTTTTTTTAATTTGATTTATATGCCGCCCTTCTCCGGAGACTCAGGGCGGCTTACAGTGCGTTAAGCAATAGCCTTCATACTTTTGTATATTTATACAAAGTCATCTTATTGCCCCCACAAACCGGGTCCTCAATTTACCTACCTTAGAAAGGATGGAAGGCTGAGTCAACCTTGAGCCTGGCGAGATTCGATCTTACTTTAATTGCAGACAGCTGGTGTTAAATTACAGTGCTTCTGTCTGTTGAGCTAAACCAGGCACCAGGTTTAGACCGGTTTGTGTGAATCGGTACTGGCGACCTGTGGGTGGGCCTGCCTGTTGTTGTCTGCCAGCAGCCTGCGAACCTAGCAGCGGAATCAGACAGTGAGGAGGCTGGAGAGGAACATGGGCCAGTCCTGGAGTCTGGGGAAGGCCCAGACGAGGGCTCTGCATCGGAGGCAGAGATGGGCCCAGGGCCATCTGGGAGCGATGCACGGACTCCAGAGTCTCCAGAGGCGGACAGCAGAGAGGCAGAGGAACAGGACGAGCCTGTTCCTAGTGCATGTATGAGAAGAGCTGCCAGAAGGCAAGAGCAGCTGAAGCATACGGGACGACTCAGGAGTAAGGCCAGGAGATGATTGGCCACTCCCAGAAGGCTTAAAAGAGTAGCAACAAGCCGTTGGGTTCTTTGTAGAAAAGCAACGTTGATTCCAGTGCTTCTTGTCAGTGTCTCTTGAACTTTGTGGGGTTTTCACCAAGAAAAGCCTTTGGCAGGTTGCCAAAGACATCAAAGGTTGGTGATAAGGCCAAAGAATTTGTTTTGGACTAAAGCTGAGAATGAATTAATTCTCAGCTGTTTTAATAAAATAAGTTTGTTCAGGACTGAATTGTGTTTGGTAATCACTACTTGGGCCTCAGTCACAACACTGCCCACCTGCCCAGGCACAATCCCGTCCTATTTCGCTGTGTTTTTGATGCCGCACACATGTATAGACGATGCACACAAGTGAATTGCCATGTTGTTTGTTGTCACATGTATGGATGGATGGTGCGCATGAGCAAATTGCCGTGTTTTGTAACGCCGCACACATACATGCGCGCTCACATTTTCAGTGCTGGGCGAACTGGTTGCTATGGTACGTGAATCCCATCTCTACTTATAACCATTTTTCCACACTTACGACCGTCACGGCATCCCTGTGGTCACGAGATCAAAATTCAGGTGCTTGGCAGCCGACTCCTATTTATGACAGTCCTGGGGATCATGTGATCCCCTTTTATGACCTTCTGACCAGCAAAGTCAATGGGGAAGGCAGATTCACGTAACAACCGCCTTATTAATTTGACAACTGCAGCGATTCACTTAATAACCGTGGCAAGAAAGGTCATAAAACGGGGGCAAAACTCACTGAACAAACTATCTCGCTTAGCAACAGAAATTTTGGGATCAATTGCGATTGTAGATCGAGGACTTATACCATCTACACGAGAATTTAGTCAATTAACCATCAGCCACCAAAAATCATCAAAGCGAAAGTTAGAATATTTTGGACGTGATGCAACCAGTGGTGAAATCTAAAATTTGTTACTACCGGTCCTGTGGGCGTGGCTTGGTGGTGGTGGGGTAATGTGACTGGGTGGGCGTGGCCTTTTTTTTTTTCTTTTAAAACCATTTTTTCTACAACCTCTTTGGCGAAGAGGTTGTAAAAAAATGCTTTCAAAAGGCTCTGACGATCTCAGCTGAGTTGCCTGATCGTCAGAGACTTTTTCTTTTAAATGCCTCTGCCAATCAGGCAACTCAGCTTGGATCATCAGAGGCTTTTAAAAGAAAAAAAGCCTCTGACGATCAGGCAACTCAGCTTGGATCGTCAGGCATCGTCTTGGATCGTCAGCTTGGATCGTCAAACTCAGCTTGATGATCAGGCAACTCAGCTTGGATCCAAGCTGAGTTGCCTGATCATCAGAGGCTTTTTTACTTTTAAATGTCTCTGATGATCCAAGCTGAGTTGCCTGATCAGCAGAGGCTTTTTAAAAAAGCCTCTGCCAATCAGGCAACTCAGCTTGGATTGTCAGAGGCATTTAAAAGAAAAAAAAGCCTCTGATGATCGCACGGCTCAGCTGGGCAGGGGTGGGGGGGACAGGGATTTTTGCTACCGGTTCTCTGAACCACCCACCTCCATCGCTACCGGATCGGGTGATCCAGTCCGAACCGGGAGCATTTCACCTCTGGATGCAACACCCAGGAAAATATGGCACCCTTCACTAAATCCTCCAGGGAAAGATTGAAGGCAAACGAGGTCCAGGCAGAAGAAGAACATCATGGCTTCAAAATCTAAGGGGCCGGTTTGGACAAAACTCAGCAGCGCTTTTTCATGTGGCTGTTGATAAAAATAGGATCGCCAACTCGATTGCCAACGTCCGATGACGGATATGGCACAAGAAGAAGAAGTAGAACCATCGGCGCTAAGTTGAGGACTAATTGTATTGCCATTCTGAGAACCAGTAAAAAGGAAGTAACATGCAAATTGTGAATTTTCATTCAAGTGACGGAAATTAGTCCTTTTTGGCAGTCCCAGACGTATGTTGCTTTTATCACCAACCCTCCTGTTGACAGTTTGATTTGGCTACCTGTGAAAATTTCAAACAAGCACATCGAAAAGGCAAAGACAAGAAACAATGGATGGAAACTAACCAAGGAGAGAAGCAACCTGGAATTAAGGAGAAACTTCCCAACAGTGAAGACAATTAACCAGTGGAACAGAAGTTGCATTGAGAAGTTGTGGGTGCTTCATCACTGGAGGTTTCTAAGAAGAGACTGGACGCTAAGTAACAGTTAATGGAATTCAAGAAGGGCTGGATTTGGACCGCTTATGGGAACATAATGACTCCAGGCTCAGTGGTGAGTTTCACATTTTGTTACCACCGGTTCGCCACACGTACGGACGCTCGTTCGGGTTCATGTGCACCTTCCGTGCATGTGGCCAGTCTTCCGTGCATGCACTTTACTTATGCGCACACCTTCACGCATGCACCCGGCCTCAAAAACATGCCTAAATAGAACGGAATAGAGGCAGAGTGGACGGGATCTCCGCTACCGGTTCGCTTGAACCGATCCGAACCGGCTGAATACCACCTCTGTCCAGGCTTATTCCTCGCTTGACTCCACCCCCAGTCTCTGCCTGCTCTTCTCCTACAGCACGCTATATTAAGATCTTTTCTCTCTCTCCCTCTCTCTCTCCCTCCCTCTCTCTCTCTCTCTCTCTCTCTCTCTCTCTCTCTCTCTCTCTCTCAAAAAAAGGCCAACCCCTCCAACCTAAATCGAAACATGTTGCCAAAATCTTTGCAATAAGCCATCTGGGGTGTTGGATGAAATCGCTCGCCCCATCTGCAGACCAAAAGGGACTTTTGTCAACAGCCGCGACAAACATGTCTTGTGACATTTCAAGGCACAGCTGTGGCTTTCCGGTTTGCAGTCCTCTTGGAAACTTCCTGGCTGATGTTTTCCCCACCACCACCCTACCCCTTGGTGTTTTCCGCTTCAGTGCGCTAGTCAGTCTGATGCCCTCCTCTTCCAGAGTGGGCCTCGCCGTTGGCAGTAAATGCATTATTAACTTTCCATTTCTGAGCACAAGCAATCAAAAATTAATAAAGTCGTACCAAGCCTTTCCAGCTCAGCTCCTTCCCTTCCACTTCTCTTTCGCCCTTTGTGTGTATCTGGGTCTCTCCCCCTCCCCTTCTGCCCCCAACTCTCCACTTTTGTTAACAAATATTATTGATGCAATCCAGTCCTACAGCTGTCACATCTCATTGCTCCGCAAATGCCATTTCACGTGAGTGAGTGAGTGGATGAAATTTTCATCTCCGTGTCTTAATCCAATTCTTCGCCTTTGTTCCATCGGGGGGGTTTGGCGAACCCTTGACCTTTATAAGTCCTATTTTTATTGGAGATTTAATGGATCCCTGCTTTAAAGGAATGGAAGGAGAATAAGTAATGCATCTTTCAGATGCCAATTGGCTTTGGCAGTAGCCAAATGCTGGAAGGGGAACGTCTCTGTCATCGTGTCACATTAACCCTTGAAAGCCCAGCGCGAGCCTGAAATAATATTCAGCGTCAGACCTTTTGCAACTCCGTCAATTGTAATTTTTTTTTAGATTCTGGGCGCCACAAATAGGAGATGTTAGTCATGCACACACAGTGGGAAGCCTAGAAATTGATAGAGGGAGAAATGAGAGCCATAAAATACAGACAGTAATAATTATCTACTTCCTGGATGATCTTTACGAAATGATTTTACACGAGTGCATGGGCTTTCTTGAACCAGTGAGTAAATGTACTTCTTCTAAGGCTGGAGATAGAGACACTGTAGAACGTAGATAGATAAATTGTTATATTGATACACATAACCTTTATCTGTGGGTAGGTAATAAGGGAAATGACCTTTAGAGGAGAAAATGTAGAGCTCAGGTTTGAAATGAGGGGTCCTTGGTGCTCTCTGAGCTTGGTTGTTTTCTTGGAGACGTTTCTTTACCCAACTAGGTAACTTCATCAGTGCTAGAAAGGAGGGGTGTTTGTGGAGAGGAGGAGGAGGAGGAGGAGGAGGAGGAGAGTGGGGTCCTTGGTGCTCTCTGAGCTTGATTGTTTTCTTGCAGACATTTCTTTACCCAACTAGGTAACATCATCAGTGCTAGAAGGGAGTATGGTTTGATCTCTGTTTATATGCAGTCAAACAGTAAACAACAGCCTAATCAAACAACTACCAAGAAAAAAATTACACTCCCATCCACACTAACAGGGCCACCTGTTAGGATCTTTTCTCTCTCTCTAAAAAAAAAAGAAGTCATTGTCTATAAACAGAGAGCAAACTCTACTCCCTTCTAGCATGGATGGTGTTACCTAGTTGGGTCATGAAACGTCTGCAAGAAAACAACCAAGCTCAGAGAGCACCAAGGACTCTACAAAAAATGACCTTGACAAAGATAAGCCAGGTCCATTATGGAAAACGACAAGGAGAAAAATTGCGGGTTAAATCTAAAAGAAACAGAATGTATGCAGAAGTGGATCAAACAGACAGCTCCCTAATTCGTATAGGCATAGAGGCACAGCACTGGCAAGATTCGGCCATTATAGCTGCTCTCCCGTTTGGTCTAGTGGTTAAGGCACCAGGGTTGAAATCAGGAGAAGGTGAGTTCTAGTCTTGCCCTAGGTACAGAAACCAACTGGGTGACTTTGATCCAATCACCAGGAGACAGTGAGTTCTAGTCTCGCCTTAGACATGAAAGTTGGCTGTGTAACTTCAGGCCAACCACTAGGAGAAGTTGAATTCTAGTCACATTTTAGGCATGGAAGCTAGCTGGGTGACATTGAGCCAAGTACCAGGAGACTGTGAGTTCTAGTCCCACCTTAGGCATGAAAGTCAGCTGGGTGACTTTGGGCCAACCACTAGGAGATGCTGAATTTTAGTCGTGTCTTGGGCATGAAGGCTACCTGGGTGACTTTGGGCCAAGTACCAGGAGACAGTGAGTTCTAGACTCATTTTAGGCATGAAAGTTGGCTGGGTGACTTTGGGCCAAGTACCAGGAGACACTGAGTTCTAGTCCCACTTTAAGCATGAAAGTCAGCTGGGTGACTTTGGGCCAAGTACCGGGAGACTGTGAGTTCTAGTCCCACCTTAGGCATGAAAGTCAGCTGGGTGACTTTGGGCCAACCACTAGGAAATGCTGAGTTCTAGTCCCACCTTAGGCATGAAAGTCAGCTGGGTGACTTTGGGCCAACCACTAGGAGATGCTGAATTTTAGTCGTGTCTTGGGCATGAAGGCTACCTGGGTGACTTTGGGCCAAGTACCAGGAGACAGTGAGTTCTAGACTCATTTTAGGCATGAAAGTTGGCTGGGTGACTTTGGGCCAAGTACCAGGAGACACTGAGTTCTAGTCCCACTTTAAGCATGAAAGCTATCTGGGTGACTTTGGGCCAAGTACCAGGAGACTGTGAGTTCTAGTCCCGCTTTAGGCACTAAAGCCAGTTGGGTAAGCTTGGGCCAGCCTCTCTCTCTGTCTCTCTCAGTCCAACTCACCTCACAGGCTTGTTGTTGTAGGGAAAGTAGAAAGAGGAAGGAGTATTAGATAGGTTTGCCCCCTTGAGTTATTTCTAAAGATAATAAGGTGGGCTAAAAAAAAATAATAAATATTCTTAGTCTTCCTGGCGGGACTGAATCTTGCTCTGCTCTACTTGAGAATGCTGACAGCTTCTTTAAGCCTCAGAAGAGAAAACTGAACCTCTTAGAATAATGATAGTTTCTACCAGCTCGGGTTGAAATCATCTCTCTTTTTCTTTTCCCCCAATAATGGTTCTTGGGCTATTGCTGACAAGTTAAGATAAAGCATTTGTCATCCTGAGCTCAACCCCTGGAGTTTTCATCAATGTCTCCATGTATTTTTTTTCCCCCCGCAGAAATATGGAAGTGGGTTTGCAAACCTCTTTTGCTAGGATATATTCATTTTCCAGTCTAACCTAAACCGTGGGATATCTCCGCAGTCTCCCACAGGTACAAATAGTAGCATCGAAATGGAGATTTCCATTTCGCCGACTCAGAAAGCACAGATTGACCCAAGGAGCTGCTGATCCAGTTCTACAGAGGAATCACTGAGTCTGTCATTTTTGCACCTCTATAGCTGTCTGGTTTGGCACAGCAACCAAACAGGATGAGCAGGGACAGATTTCAACGGATAGTTAAAACCGCAGAAAAAATAATTGCAACCATCCTGCCTTCCATTGAGGACCTGTATAGTGCACGAGCCAGAAAGGGGGCTGTGAAAATATCTACAGATCCCTCACAACCTGGACATATATTGTTTCAGCTTCTCCCTTCTGGACATCGCACACCAAAACAATTAAACAGAAGGACAGTTTTCTTCTCCCATGCCATCACTCTCCTAAACAACTAATTCCCACAACACTGTCAAACTACCTAGTAGGGCTGTATTATTATTATCCTTCTCATCTTTCCTATTACCTATTTCCTTAGCTTCTTATGACTATAACTTTGTTTGTATCTTATGATTTATAGTAACGATTTATTTAGGATCCTAATATGATTTATGTTGATTACTTTTTTTAGTATCCTGTGACTATCGCTGAGTGCTGTGTCTTATGATTTATGATGATTGTATTTTATGTTTGCGATCATGATTTATCACTTGCTTGTATGTACACTGAATGCTGATGCACCAGAGACTAATTCCTTGTGTGGAATTTGGCCAATAAAGAATTCTGTTCTGTTCTCTTCCGTTCTGTTCCATTTTGTTTCGTTCTGTTCCGTTCCGTTCCGTTCCGTTCCATTCCATTCCAATTCCAATTCCAATTCCAATTCCAATTCCAATTCTATTCTATTCCATTCTATTCCATTCCATTCCATTCCATTCTATTCCTTATTGTATTGTATTGTATTGTGTTGTGTTGTGTTGTGTTGTGTTGTGTTGTGTTGTGTTGTGTT
>NW_026844107.1:3180569-3230569 GCF_029531705.1 Pantherophis guttatus
ACTAGACATGCCCAGTTCCTGCAACCGTTCTTCATATGTTTTAGCCTCCAGTCCCCTAATCATCTTCGTGGCTCTTCTCTGCACTTTTTCTAGAGTCTCAACATCTTTTTTACATCGTGGCGACCAAAACTGGGTGCAGTATTCCAAGTGTGGCCTTACCAAGGCATTATAAAGTGGTATTAACACTTCACGTGATCTTGATTCTATCCCTCTGTTGATGCAGCCTAGAACTGTGTGGGCTTTTTTGGCAGCTGCTGCACACTGCTGGCTCATATCTCAATGGTTGTCCACTAGGACTCCCAGATCCTTCTCATAGTTATTGAACCAGGTACCACCTATACCAGTGATGGCTAACCTTTTTGCCATCACGTGCCAGGAGCAGGGGTGGGGTCGCACGCTTGCGTGCATCCCCACACCCATAATTCTATGCGCCCTGCCCTCGCGCATGCGCACGTGACCCCCCCCCGCTCTTGGCACGTGATGCCATGGTAGGCCTGTTTTCCAGAGCCTTTCTAGGAGTCTGGGGAGGGCGAAAATGGCCTTCCCCACCCACCCCCAGAGGCCATCCGGAGGCCGAAAACGGACTGTTTGCCAACTTCTGGTCCCACTGGAGCTGAGCCGGAGCTGAACTCATGTGCTCACCGATATGGCTACGCATGCCACCTGTGGCACGCATGCCATAGGTTCGCCATTATGGACCTATACTATACCTGGGCATTGGGTTTTTCTTGCCTAAATGTAGAACCTTCCTTTTTTCACCACTGAATTTCATTTTGTTGGATAGCACCCAATGTTCAAGTCTGTCAATGTTCAAGGAAATTAGTGTCAAGGCCTCCCCATCATTTCTTGGGTGGGATCAAGGAGCCGCAAACTATAGCTAGTCCTTGAATTAATGACCACAATTATATAGGTGGTCCTCGACTTACAACAATTCACTTAGTGACCGTTCGAAGTTACAGAAGCACTGAAAAAAGTGAGTTATGATTATTTTTCAAACGTAAGACAGGTGCAGGATCTCCAACGTCATGTGATCAAAATTCAGACGCCTGACAACTGACTCATATTTATGACGATTGTAGTGTCCCGGGATCATATGAGCCCCTTTTGCAAACTTCTGACAAGCAAAATCAATAGGGAAGCCAGATGCACTTAACAACCATGGCGAGGAAGGTCGTAAAGTGGGGCAAAACTCAATTAATAACTATTTTGCTTAGCAACAGAAATTTTGGGCTCAACCAGAGCCTTGGTAGTACAGTGGTCTAAGGCACCCTGTTATTAAGCTGGTTATTAAGACCAGCTGCCTGCAATTACTGCAGTTTCGACTCTCGCCAAGGCTCAAGGTTGACTCAGCCTTCCATCCTTTCTAAGGTAGGTGAAATGAGGACCCAGTTTGTGGGGGCAATAAGCTGACTTTGTATAAATATACAAAAGAATGAAGGCTATTGCTTAACGCATTGTAGGCCGCCCTGAGTCTCCGGAGAAGGGCGGCATAGAAATCAAATTAAAAAACAAAACAAAACAAAAAAAAAAACCGAGGACATAAGTCGAGGACTACCTATATCCATGTTTTTAATTGTCAGTTTCTAACCGTAAGTCAAGTCACCTCATTACCAGACTTGATTTCATGACCATTTTTATGATGGTCTTTAAGCCAATTACTATGGTTGTCATCAAGCAAATCACATGGTCGTAAGTCTGAATCCAGCTTACCTAAAGGGCATTTTTTGCCAGAACATGGCAATAAAGTCAAAAATGTGGTCATGGGGATGGATGCAGCCACTGGTCATAAATACCAGCTCATTGACAAACACCTCATGTGACTGTAAGGAGCGATGTGGCGGTCGTAAGAGCCTTGGTAGTACAGTGGTCTAAGGCACCCTGCTATTAAGCTGGTTATTAAGACCAGCTGCCTGCAATTACTGCAGGTTCGAATCTCGCCAAGGCTCAAGGTTGACTCAGCCTTCCATCCTTTCTAAGGTAGGTAAACTGAGGACCCAGTTTGTGGACGGGACGGCGTCGGGGGTTCTGAGGAAACCCACTTCCCCGCTTGTTAGAGGCACACACATACAGACGAGACAGACCAGATTCTCCACTCCTCCCGTGATGTACAAACACGCAGGCACACACGGGACACCGTCGGGGGTGGGGGGTCTTCTTCCAACTGCCCTCTTGGCACACACGCATTCACACACACACACACACACAAATGGGACACACACAGACCGGACTCCCCACTTCCACACTCCACAGAGAGAGAGATACTATATAGACACTAGATCAGAGGCCTTCAAACTTGGCCGCTTTAAGCATAGCTGGCTGGAGAATTCTGGGAGTTGAAGTCCACAAGTCTTAAAGCGGCCAAGTTTGAAGGCCTCTGTGCTAGATACAGAGAGAGATGTGGGGACTCCCCTTCCCACTCCTCCCCTTGATACAGACACAGATATACACATCCTCAGATGGGTTTCTCCCACAAGGGGCCTGGTGGCTCAGCAGACTAAAAGCATTGTGATTAACACCAACTGTCTGCAATTACTGCAAGTTCGAATCTCACCAGGCTCAAGATTGACTCAGCCTTCCATCCTTTCTAAGGTAAGTAAATTGAGGACCCAGTTTGTGGGGGCAATAAGCTGACTTTGTATAAAAAATATACAAAAGGATGAAGGCTATTGCTTAGCGCATTGTAAGCGGCCCTGAGTCTCCGGAGAAGGGCGGCATGTAAATCAAATTAAAAAAAAAAACAAAAAAAAACCATTGAGGACAGGTCGGTCGTAAGTCACTTTTTTCAAGCCCATTATAACTTCAAAGTGACTGGTTGTAAACCGAGGACAACCTGTACATAGTTTTCACACAGAATGAACAAATGAATATCTGTAAACTACACAGAGTCACCGAGATTGAGTGAGTTGGGCGGCCGTATCAATTTTCTTAAAAAATAAATAAGTAAAAAGAAAATCTTGAAGCTTTCAAGAGGAATTTCCCAGCCTTATTTTAGGGAGTTAATTAAGGCGTAATCTCTTTGACTACAAGTAGTCCCCGACTTACAACCGTTCATTTAGTGACTGTTCGAAGTTACAACGGCACTGAAAAAAGGTCACATGACTATTTTTCACACTTCCAACCGTCGTAGCATCCTCATGGCCATGTGATTAAAATTCAGGCAACTAGCTCGTATTTATGACGGTTGCAGTGTCCCTTTTGCGACCTTCTGACAAGCCAAGTCAATGGGGAAGCCAGATTCACTTAACAACTGCTCTGTTACTCATTTAACAACTGCAATGATTCGCTTAACAACTGTGGCAAAAAGGGTCATAAAGCTCATTTTTAATAGGCCCGATCTCTTGCTTCGTATGTACTCCAATTGGTTTTTTTTTTAGTATTTTAATGGCTTTTCCTGTTTTTATTGTTTTAAAATGTTTTTTTTTTATAAAGATTTTAACTGTAATATGTGTTTCTAAATGGTGAGCGGCCCAAAGTGATTTGCTGAGATGGGCAGCTCTAGAAATCAAAGAAATATATTAAACTGCATAAATAAAAGGGGGTGAAACTCAACAGCTGCCTCGCTTAGCAACAGAAATGTTTGCCTCAAATGTGGTCGCAAGTCGAGGACTACCCATACAACTACGCACTACGCGGGAAATAAAATACAATAAAGTAAAACCCGGAAAGAGTTTGATAAGGAAACTTAAGGATGCTTCAGGCAGGAGCGGAGTAAAAGCCTTTGCAACAATTCAGCCTCAAAAATCTGGCTTTTAAGAAATGTCACTGCTTTTCCTTCTGCTTGTCAAATCAAAGGCCTCCTTCTGAGTCACCTACAGATTAAGCCGGAGATATTTCCTGTCCCCCGTAATAATATTCGCCGGAGGTGCATTGTTCGGCAGCGTCAGAAGTCCCTGCCTGCTTAAAATACTTGACTTTCTCTTTACGTCAGTGCATCTTATGTAATGAGATTCTGGCTGCAGGAGATGACAATTTACTCTCCTCTATTCTTAGCGCCGAAGCTTTTCTTCAAGAGGCATTTGATGAAATCTGCAACTGGACACGTTTCTTAGCGGAAGGGCTACAGGGCAGGTTCTCCCGCTGCTTCCGAGAGGAGGAGGAGGAGGAGGAGGAGGAGAGAAGCAAGCTAGAACTAAGGAGAAATTTCCTAACAGTGAGAACAATTAACGAGTGGAATGGCTTGTCCTTAGAAGTTGTGGGTACTCCCACAACTTCTCACTACTCAACCTTTTTAAAGAGGAGATTGGAATGGTAGAAGGTCTCCTGCTTGAGCGAGCTGGATGAGAAGACCTCCAAGGTCTCTTCCAGCTCTATTCTGATTGGTTGAAATCTGTAGTTTAGATATTAACAGATAAAACAGAGTTGGAAGGGACCTTGGAGGTCATCTAGTCCAACCCCCAGCCCAAGCAGGAGACCCTACACCATTTCTGACAGATGACAGTCCAGTCTCCTTCTTGAAAGCCTCCAGGGATGAAGCTGCCACAACTTCCGAAGGCAACTTCTGTTCCATCAAAATCACATGGAAGTTTAGTACCGCCTTAGTAAGGCCACACCTGGAATACTGCATCCAGTATTTGGTCACTACATTACAAAAAAGATGATGGGACTTTGGAAAAAGTGCAAAGAAGAGCAACTAAGATGATCAAAGGTCTGGAGACTAAAACATATTTATGACAGTGTCCCGGGGTCACAAGCTACCGGTAGATTCACTTAATAACCGTGTTCCAGTGGTGGGATTCAACATTTTTTACTACTGGTTCTGTGGGCATGGCTTGGTGGGTGTGGCAGGGGAAGGATATTGTAAAATCTCCATTCCCTCCCCACTCCAGGGGAAGGTTACTGCAAAATCCCCATTTCCTCCCGATCAGCTGGGACTCGGGAGGCAGAGAATAGATGGGGGCGGGGCCAGTCAGAATTTTTACGACCAGTTCTCCGAACTACTCAAAGTTTCCGCTACCGGTTCTCCAGAACTGGTCAGAACCTGCTGAAACCCACCTCTGCCGTGTTCCGAACTTAATTCTATGAATTTGTTCATGGAATCACCAGCAATTAAATTCTTACTAAAAAAAGTTTGGTGTTTTTTGCTTTTCTCTTTCTATCCCTCTCTCTCTCTGCTGTAAAAGCGCCATTGGACATAATGAGCCTTGTTGAAAGGTGTACAACAATTGTCACTTCAAAGTGGTGTGCGCCATATCTCCATTTACACGCTGCCAATCCGTTCACCTTGACACTTTATAAATACACCCAACAGTGGCCTTTACCAGAATGAGCAAACAGAACAAGAAAAGCTCAGGCACCGCTCGGTTCAGAACCTCAATTTTTTAATCGTGCACTACCCAACTCGATCTGGACATTTTATTTTATTCTCTCTCTCTCTCTCTCTCTTTTTTGGCTACATGGTCTTGGCGAAATTCTCTCCCCCCTCCCCCACCATCCCTGGAGATCTAAGATCTGATCAGAGGATGCTGGAGGCATTTTTCCGTAATTCTATTCCAGTGGAAGGAAGAAAAGAAAAAAGAAAAGAAAAGAAAAGAAAAGAAAGAAAAGAAAGAAGGAAGGAAGGAAGGAAAAGAAAGAGAGAGAAAGAAAAAAGAGAAAAAGAAAGGAAAGAAAAAAAGGAAGAAAGGAGAAGGAAGGAAAGAAAGAAAGAGAAAGAAGCAAAGGAAGGAAGGAAAGAAAGATAGAAAGAAGGAAGGAAGGAAGGAAAGAAGAGAGAAGGAGAGAAGGAAAGAAGGAAGGAA
This sequence comes from Pantherophis guttatus, assembly GCF_029531705.1. The sequence goes on from NW_026844107.1 coordinate 3,186,308, forward strand.
GGAAAGAAAGAAAGAGAGAAAAAGAAGCAAAGGAAGAAAGGAAGGAAGGAAAAGAGAAAGAAAAAAGAGAAAAAGAAAGGAAAGAAAAAAGGAAGGAAGGAGAAGGAAGGAAGGAAAAAAGAGAAAGAAGCAAAGGAAGGAGGAAGGAGGAAGGAAGGAAAGATAGAAAGAAAGAAGGAAGGAAAGAAGGAAAGGAGAGAAGGAAGGAAGGAAAGAGAAAAAGAAAGAAAAAGAAGCAAAGGAAGAAAGGAAGGAAAGAAAAGAAAGAAAGAAAAAGAAAGAAAGGAAGGAAGAAAGAAAGAAAGAAAGAAAGAAAGAAAGAAAGAAAGAAAGAAAGAAAGAAAGAGAGGAAAAACACTGAATGCATTTGGGATCCTGCCAGTGTTCTGACACCATCTGTGTTCTTCCTTCACACCATTTGTTCATATTTTACCCAGCATGCCTAAACAAGACGCGAGGAATGTGTTCAGCAGCAACCTTTCTCTTCAATGGAGGTAGCCCTGTTAATAATGAAAATGGCCTCTTCAAAGAATGCTCTGCGCATTGGGGCTCCTTATTTGAGGGGGGGGGAGACCCTCCATGCCGTGCACAGGGTCCCCCACCCCAGGCTATTAACTCCACAATGCAACCATACAAATCAAGGTCTTTTTGCAGTTCTTTTTCTGGGCTGTTTTGGCTTGTCGACATCTAGGGTCTAAGCCTTCAATTATGCCCTGTGGGTGACTCACGTTCACTGCGTCGCCAACGAGGGGCAAAATTATCTGCACGCACAGCCACGACCCCACATATCTGCGCGGCCGACAATATCTGTCTGGCATTTCCCCAACCCAAAAACGTACGGTCAAACTTGACTTCAGACAACCAGGAGGGCAGAATAACAGAGTTGGAAGGGACTTTGGAGGTCTTCTAGTCCAACCCCCTGCTAAAGCAGGAGATCCCTATACCATTTCAGACAAATGGTTGCCCAATCTCTTCTTAAAAACATCCAGTGTGGAAGAAACCACAACTTCTGGAGGCAAGTTGTTCCACTGCTTTATTGTTCTCACTGTCAGGAAATTTCTCCTTAGTTCTAAGTTGCTTTTCTCCTTGATTAGTTTCCATCCATTGCTTCTTGTTCTACCCTCAGGTGCTTTGGAGAGTAGTTTGACTCCCTCTTCTTTGTGGCAACTCCTGAGATATTGGAAGACTGCTATCATGTCTCTCCTACTCCTTCTCCTCATCAAACTAGACATACCTGGCTCCTGCAACCGTTCTTCATATGTTTTAGCCTCCAGTCCCCTAATCCTCTTTGTTGCTCTTCTCTGCACTCTTTCCAGAGTCTCCACATCTTTTTTACATCGTGGTGACCAAAACTGAATGCAATATTCCAAGTGTAGCCTTACCAAGGCCTTATAAAGCGGTATTAACACTTCACGTGATCTTGATTCTATCCCTCTGTTTATGCAGCCCAGAACTGTGTTGGCTTTTTTGGCAGCTGCTGCACACGGCTGGCTCATATCTAAACGGTTGTCCACTAGGACTCCCAGATCCTGCTGATGTCCAACTGTGATCACCACCATGCAAAAAAGACTCCAGAAAGAGTGCAGAGAAGAGCAACAAAAGATGATCAGGGGCCTGGAGGTGAAACCATACAATGAATGGTGAAATGAACCAGGCCAAGCGTCACAAAGAGAAGGACTAGGAGTGTGAGATGATATCTGTCTTCCAGTACTTGAGGGGCTGTTACAGGGAAGAGGGCATTGATTTATTCCCCAAAGCTCCCAAGAGCAGGACCAAAAGAAATGGGTGGAAGCTGGTCAGAGGGAAAGCTAACTTGGAACCAAGGACAATCTGTAAGACCAATCAACCAATGGAAGAGTTTGTAGGTGCTCCATCCCTAGAAGTTCTCCAGAAAAGACTGGACAACCATTTGTCCAGGATGATATAAATGTTCTGACCTAGGCTTCCCAAGAGCATGAAGCAGATTCCTTGTCCCGACAAAAAACCCTTTTTATGAAGTTACTGTGAATTCTTCTCATTCACATCCAGCAAAGTCTTTCAAGGTCACAGACCTTATCTGGGTTGGAGAGCTGCCAGGCCGATATCTTCAGAACTTGGCAAGGAGTCTCGGAGAGTCACGGACCGATTAAATCAAGTAATTGTCTCCTGCAAACTCCACTCCCCTTTTCGCTCCTCTTTTATTCCCTCTGGGAGGGGCCATTCATCGTCCACCTGTGGCCTTACTCCCAAGTCGACCCTTGTTCTTTAGCTGTTCCCTTCGTCTGGCAATTCTGCACATGCACACACTGGGAACAGGCTCCAGCTGTTTGTCTGCCTCACTGATGTCTGACTCCAAAGACAACTGATAACTGACATACGGCTCTGGCCCCCTCTCTGCCTCTGATGCAGACTCCAGGACTGGCCCATGTTCCTCCCCAACCTCCTCACTGTCTGACAACATCCCTTCCAGCTCTTTGATTCTATTCTATGGGGCCTCAACAGAGATGGCCTTTCTTATCTCAGTCAAGTAGCACCCCTCAAAGAATGCTGGAGATCTACAGCAGAGGTGGAAACATGGGACTCATGTCATTTAGCTCAAAAACATCCATCAATTATTTGGAGAGCCTCTCTCTGCAGTGTTTTCCTGCAGGTAGTCCTCGATTTACGACCGCAATTGAGCCCAACATTTTTGTTTGTTCAGTGAGACATTTGTTAAGTGAGTTTTGCCGCATTTTACGACTTTTCTTGCCTCAGTTGTTAAGTGAATCACTGCAGTTGATAAGTTAGTAACCCGGTTCTTAAGTGAATCTGGCCTCCCCGTTGACTTTGCTTGTCAGAAGGTCGCAAAAAAGGGGATCACATGATCACATGACCTTCGGATACAGCCATGATGCCGTTGTAACTTCGAACGGTTGCTAAATGAACTCTTCGTAAGTTGAGGACTACCTGTATCAATCAACCCATGGAACAGAAGTTGCCTTCGGAAGTTGTGGGAGCTTCATCACTGGAGGCTTTCAAGATGGGATTGAATTGCCATCGGTCAGAAATGGTGTAGGGTCTCCTGCTTGGGCGGGGGGTTGGACTAGATGACCTACAAGATCCCTTCGAATTTTGTTAATCTGTTATCTGTATATCCTGTCGGCAAATTAGGTGCAGTGTAATATTGCCTGTCGGCAAATTACGTGCAATGTACCTACAAACCGAGTTAACAGATGTCTGGAGCCCTTCTGCTTTTATTAACGAGAATATTGTAAGAACAGAAATGAGGTCACTTGTGCTTGATAGTCTGTTGAGCAAGTCTTCAGCTCTTTCAAAGTCTTCCGTTAATCCCAAACACGACAGATGTACGACGCAGTTTTGCTGGGAGGGGAGAGGGAGATTAAAAAAAAAAAAACAACCCTCCTCTTTCTGATTTGCTCTTTCATTCAGCCTGATTAAAAATAACATCGCGATTTTTTTTGCTGTTGTTGATGATGTTGTTTTGATCATCTGCCCATTTCGGGATGAATAGCAACAAAGGGGAAAGAAAAAAAAAGAAAGAAAAAAGGAGAACTTCGCACGAAATGGTCAAATGGATGAGCTGGTTTTTTAATAAAAGGAAAAGAAGAAGAAGAAGGAAAAAAAAAAAAGATCGACAGCCTAAAAAAGGTAGAGAGAGCAAAAGTGGAAAAGCAGGTAGACAGCGAGGTTAGCAACAAAGTGAGCTGCTTAAAGAGATGAAATGAAACCTCTTTCTATCCCGATGCAATTTTTTTTTCCATTTGAAAGTGTTTATTAATCTATTCTCTCTGAAGCCAGGAGAAGAAAGTTCAGTCAAACACAAAGATCAAAGTTACTTTAATTCAGGTGAAAATGATTATTTTTCCCCCTCTGGGTTAGAGAAAAAAAAAAAAAAAGGAAGACCGTGGTTTCATTATTCTCTTTAAAAAAGATATCCATCAGCTGCCAGTAATAGCCTGAACAGGTGAAAGCCTCTGCTGAATTTCCCCAAATGGAACATTTATAAAAACCTGCCAGAAACAACTGAGTCAAGAGTAAAAGCTTTGTATTTATTTTTTTTTATTCATTCTTCAGAGCTCCCAGGAATTTTGGTCAAGGAGAGATCTTGTCGTCATATTATTTGAAGGTAAAATAGGGACTGAAAAGCTGCACAGACTCCGTGGTGCTGTTCCATTCTGCAAAAGGCTCTGCGGGGAGTCCTCAAGTTACAACACTTCGTTTGGTGACTGTTTGAAGTTATGAAGTTCATGCAGTCCTCAACTTACAACCATTCGTTTAGCACAGTGTTTCTCAACCTTGGAAGCTTGAAGATGGGTGGACTTCAACTCCCAGAATCCCCCAGCCAGCGCTGCTGGCTGGGGGATTCTGGGAGTTGAAGTCCACCCATCTTCAAGCTTCCAAGGTTGAGAAATACTGGTTTAGCGACTGAATTTACAAGAGGACAGGTAATTCTTGACTTACAACCATTCATTTAGTGACCGTTTGAAGTTACAATGGCTGGGGGATTCTGGGAGTTGAAGTCCACCCATCTTCAAGCTTCCAAGGTTGAGAAATACTGGTTACATCTGTCCCTCACACTAACAACTATTTCAGCATCCTTGTAGTCACATGATCAAAATTTGGACAACTGGCATGTTTTTACAACAGATGCACTGTTCTGATCTCCATTTCTAACCTGCCCAAATGGCTTCCGATAAGCAAGAGCTTTGGTGGCGCAGCAGGCTAATGCACTGTTAAGTAACACCAGTTGCCTGTAATTACTGCGAGTTCAAATCTCACCAGGCTCAAGGTTGACTCAGCCTTCCATCCTTTCGAGGTAGGTAAAATGAGGACCCGGTTTGTGGGGGCAATAAGCTGACTTCGTATAAAAAAGAACACCGTTTAGGAGCCCCCCGAAAGCCCTACTAAGCAGGTATATACAAAAGTATGAAGGCTATTGCTTGACGCATTGTAAGCCGCCCTGAGTCTCCGGAAAAGGGCGGCATATAAATCGAACCAATAAATAAATAAATAAATAAATAAATAAATAAATAAATAAATAATAAATAAATAATAAATAAATAAATAAATAAATAAATAAATAAATAAATAAATAAATAAAGGTGGCAGGTGGATTTGCTTTACGACCTGGTGATTCACTTAACAACTGCAGTTATGCCATTAACAACTGTGGCATAAAAAGGTTGCAAAATCAGACAAAACTCACTCAACTGTCATCTTGCTTAGCATCAGAAACTCTGCTCCCAATTATGATGGTAAGTCAAAGATTATCTGTACAGGTAGTCCTCGACTTAGGATCACGCATAATTCTCCATTTTTTACACAAATTCTCGCTCCTGAATCTAGGCTGGACCGAAATATAGAAAATTTTGTGTGTGTGTGTGGGGGGGGGGGGGGATCCTGTCTATTTCAGTTCCACTGTACTAATATTATGTGAATACTCTGCAGAACTATTTATAAAGTACAAAATTAATCTGTGGGGCTTGCAGTCAATAATTCAGCACAGTCATGTTTGCGTAAGGTACTTAAGTAGGGCAAGAAGAGGAGAATGTTAGCCTGTTATGCAAACAAGGAAACTGGGTTAATTGTTCACGAGGGAGTTAGATTAGCCCCCGACACACATGGTCTTGTTAGGGGATCATCTAGAGAAGGTCAGAAATGGTCTTCAGGAAAATATACAGGAAGAAAACATGAGCTTGGGCCAGGAAGGGAAAATTCCAAGAGAAAGAACCCATAACTTCTGAAAGCAAGTTGTTCCACTGGTTGATTGTTATAACTGTCAGGAAATTTCTCCTTAGTTCTAGGTTGCTTCTCTCTCTTTGTTCAGTTTCCACCCATTGCTTCTTGTTTCCTGCCTGAACAGGGGGTTGGACTAGAAGACCTCCAAGGTCCCTTCTAACTCTTATTCTATTCTATTCTATTCTATTCTATTCTATATTCTTTCTATCTATTCTATTCTATTCTATTCTATTCTATTCTATTCTATTCTATTCATTCTCAGAATTTGTTGCAAAAATCAAATCCAGAAGCACACCCAGATAACTGAATCAGCTGGATTCATTAACTTCTTTATATTCATAATAACACATAAAGTAAATTTACAATACCAACAGTGGTTCTTTCAGGAGAGATCAGTTTCATTTTAGTTCAGATCATCAGACAAGTTCACACACACACACACACACACACACACACAGAGAGAGAGAAGAGAGAGAGAGAGAGAGAGAGAGAGAGAGAGAGAGAGAGAGAGAGAGAACACCAGAGAGACTAGTTTTATTTTCAATTCTCAGACTCAGAAGCTGCAGACTAAGACACGCCCTGGCTTCCGTCTGTCTCAGCTCCCAATTGGCTGACTTAGTTGCTATGCCTATTCATTGCCTGACCTTGTTTACCATGTCCTATTCCAGTTGATGAATATTCTATTCTATTCTATTCTATTCTATTCTATTCTATTCTATTCTATTCTATTCTATTCTATTCTATTCTATTCTATTCTATTCTATTCTATTCCATTCCATTCCATTCCATTCCATTCTATTCTTCTGGTGCTTTGGAAAATAGGTTGACCCCTTCTTCTTTGTGGCAGCCCCTCTAATACTGAAACAGTGCTTCCAATATATCGTGCTTCCCAAAGAAATTACTCCAAATTGGGTCAAAGTGTTGTTGTTATTTTTTGGGTAGAGATATATAGGTTTTGAAGAGCAAATGATTGAACGTAGGTTTACACTTAAGCAAGAAAAACCAAATGCACAGATATGGAAAAGAAGGCTCAACAGCAGTAACTGTGAGAAGGCTCTAAGAATCCTAGTGGACAACCATTTAAGCATGAGCCAGCAATGTGTGGCGGCAGCCAAAAAAAGCCGATGCAACCCTTGGTTGCATCAATAGAAAAGATAGCATCAAGACCATGGGAAGTGATAGTGCCAAAGGCTTTTCTTGGCAAACGTTCAGAAGTCACGGATACAAAAATAAATACAAGACGTAGACGAAGAAGACGACGAAGCTACCAACGTTGTTTTCCGGCAAAACCCAAACGCCGTTCCTGGTCTGTTTTAAGCCTTATGGGAGGACCAATCATCTCTTGGCCCTACTCCCAAGTTCTCCTCTTTGCTTGAGCTGCTCTTGCCTTCTGGCAGCTCTTCTCATGCGTGCACTAGGAACAGGCTCCTCCTGTTCCTCTGCCTCACTCCTATCAGCCTCTGGAGGCTCCGAAGTCCGTACATCACTCCCCTGATGGCCCTGGCCCCATCTCTGCCTCCGACGCAGAGCCCTCATCCAGGCCTTCCCCAGCCTCCAGGACTGGCCCATGTTCTTCCTCAGCCTCATCGCTGTCTGACTCCGCTGCCAGCTCCGCAGGCTGCTGGCGGACCACAACAGAAATGTTGTTTATTTCCATTCCAACCCTATTATTTTCTGTTAATGGATGGCACCCGGAGCAAGCCAACTGTTGTAAACTAGAGCAGATGGTCCCTCAGATAGCCAGGCCCCATGCCATAAAGGACTTGAGACAGTAGGTGACAACCTGCACCTTGAACTGCAGCCAGAAGCTATTGATAGAAGCTAATGCAGCGCACAGAGCAGAGGTGTTGCAGGTAGTCCTTGACTTACGACCCGTTGCTCAACCTCCAGGGATATGCTGTCGAATGCATGCTTGAAACCCATCCTCATTTTTACATGGAAAGAAAGGAAGGAAGGAAGGAAGAAAGGAAGGAAGAATTAAAGAATGAATGGAAGGAAAGAAGAAAGGAAGGAGGGAGGAAGAAAAAAGAGATAGAAAAAAGGAAGAAAAAAGAAGGAAGGAAAGAACCAAGAAAAAAAGGAAGGAAGGGAACATGAATTAAAGAATGAATGGAAGGAAGGAAAGAAGAAAGGAAGGAGGAAGAAAAAAGAGAAGGAAGAAGAAAAGGAAGGAAGGAACCAAGAAGAAAGAAAGAAAGAAAGAAAAAGGAAGGAAGAATTAAAGAATGAATGGAAGGAAGGAAAGAAGAAAAGAAGTAGGAAGAAAAAAGAGATGGAAGGAAGGAAGGAAGGAAGGACGGAAAGAAGGAAGGAAGGAAGGAAGGAAGGAAGGAAGGAAGGAAGGAAGGAAGGAAGGAAGGAAGGAAGTTAGTTTTGCCCTGTTCATCAAAATGATGAAAATCGTCATCTTGATTTTCCTACACAAATCCCACTGCCAGAATGCCCCCGATTAGTACTACCGTATATTCCTTTTTTATTTCCTTAAGACTGGGTTTATTTCAATCCCTATAATGTATTTATTTTTCATAAAAAGCCTGTGTTGTATTGTCTTTTTTTCCTGTGACCTTTTACCAATACCAAACTGTACAAAACACAAAATAAACCAGAACTCTTACTGCCTGTCTTTTGGAAACTCTACTGTTGATACAACCTAAAATTACATGTTTATTTATTTTTTAATTTGCAGCCACACGTTTGATTTGCACAACTTCTATTTCAAGACTCTTTTCGCACATACTTTTGCCAAGACAGATGTTACCATCTTATCTCTATGCATTTTGGCTGGTTTCCCAAGTTAAAAAAAAATGAATTATCTGCATCTATCCATTTCTCCAACCTGTGGAGATTACTTTGCAATTTTATTCCTGCATTCTAGGGTGCAAACTATCCAATCCAATTTTAAATCTGCAAATCTGATCAGCATTCCCTTTCTCCCTTCATCCAAGCCAAAACCAAAAATATGTAGTCCTCCATTTATGACAATTGAGCCCCAAATTTCTGTTGCTGAGACAGTTGTTAAGTGAGTTTTGCCTATTTTATGACCTTTTTTTTGCCACAGTTGTTAAGTGAATCTCTGCAGCTGTTCAGATAGTAACACGGTTGTTAAGTGAATCCAGCTTCCCTGTTGACTTTCTCTGTCAGAAGATTAAAAAAGGGGGATCACATGACCTCAGAACATGCCAACAGTCCATGAACCAGTTGCCAAGCATCTGAGATTCGATCCCATGACTATGAAAGATTTTGCAGTGGTCGTAAGTGTGAAAAATGATCATCCATCACTTTTTTCAGTGCTGTTATAACTTTGAACGGTCATTAAATGAAAGGTTGTAAGGCCTTCGGATTCAGGACAAAAACTCACCAAAACTCTGCCAGATCTCCCTCTTATTGATATGAATCTATGGGAAAAAAGGAATATTTTGCTTTGGATAAAAAATAAATAAATAAACAGCATCTGTTTTGTACACTTTTAAGAGTCCTGGAAGAAATGTGAAAGCACCAAAATCATACTGGAACAGGATTAAGCTCTGGGAAGGGGATTTCGGAATTTAATTTTTGACTGTAATTTTGTTGCTTGTATCCTTACGATTTATATTGATATCATTTCCGGATTGCCTATTTGTACCCTATGACTATCATTAAGATTCTTGACGAACATATCTTTTCTTTTTATGTACACCGAGAGCGTATGCACCAAAGACAAATTCCTTGTGTGTCCAATCACACTTGGCCAATAAAGAATTCTATTCTATTCTATTCTATTCTATTCTATTCTATTCTATTCTATTCTATTCTATTCTATTCTATTCTATTCTATTCTATTCATCTACACAAGGGGAAAGTTGAATCTTGCAAGATTCTCAGTTTTTTGGCTCTCTCATTTCCTGTCCACCAGCTTAATTAGTGCAATTTTTTAAATAAATAAATAAAATAAAATAAATAAGTAAGTAAATAAGTAAGTAAGTAAGTAAGTAAATAAATAAATACATCAAAATAAACATAAACAAACAAACAAAGCAAATCTTGCTGCAGGCAACGCTGTCGGTTGTATAAAATGATGGTTTAGTTTTTAACCCCTTCCTCTCCAACCAGATGTGTATGTGTGTAACACCACAACACAGATGCCTTAATAATAATAATAATAATAATAATAATAATAATAATAATAATAATAATAACGCTTTCAAAATGTCGGAAGTAAAATGGCAGCTGCGGTGATGCTGAATCCAGGACACAGCTGGCTCAGCTGAGCCAAGATACGGGATGGAACAAAGCTCCTCCCGGCGCGCACGTGTGAATGCAATGGTCCTCCTTCCCCCGTGTCCTGATCTGCCCATTTGGCTGGCGCTGCATCGGGGCTTGGCAATCAGCAACTCGCGAAGGAGTTTTACAACTGCAGCGCAAATGCAACGCCAGCAACAATGGAGTCGGGTGGAGGGAGGTTTAAAAATGGATCCATTCCTGAAACCTTGCAGAAAATCCAAGAGCAAAAAAACCCCAAGCGTGTCTCTAGGAGATTGAACTACGAAGGTGGTGTGGAACCTCCATGGGTAAAAGCAATGTATCTGAATGGCGGAGAGGAATGAAGGCAACGCTTTTGCTGGTCCAGCAAAAAAATTTTTTCCCTCTTGTAAATAGTCCAAATGGTAGGTGGCCATTTATTTCTCCACTCGGGAAAAATTACTTAGATTTAAAAAAAAACACAAAACTTTATTATTTTTGTTATAAATAACTAACATAACTAATATTTCCTCCTCCTTGTGTTTTTTTCCCACAACAACAACCTTGTGAGGTGCATTGTTGGGCTGAAAAAGAGTGATCGGCCCAAAATTACCCAGCCAGCTTTCATGCCTAAAATGAGACTAAAACTCAAAACTCTCATCCCGCTGGCTTTTATACCTGAAGCAGGACTAGAACTCACGGTCTCCAGGTTTCGAGCCTGATGCCTTAATCACTACACAAAACTCATTCTCTCTCTCTCTTTTTTTTATTTTAAAAACAAAACTTTATTAAACATATAAAAAGTAAAATGTTGTACCACATATATATATATACAAGATACATATATTAATACAAACGACAATCCATAAAAAGAAAAAGTGACTTAAAAGATTATATAGCACGGAATAGGTGGTATAATTGGATAATTCGTAGAAATGAGTGTAAATGTAAAATTCTGTATGATAATAATAATTAATGAAATATGCACCCTTAATAAGATAATGGACGTGAGACCAAAGTCACAAAACTCATTCTCAATAAGACTAGATTAGGTTTTAATCCCACTCATTCTGGATTTTCGAAGTGGGATTCGCACTTTCCTGCACTTGATGGGGCTGGAAGTGGATATGCGGTTGCTGTCTAGCAGCTGCCCTTCAAAACCTGATATCCCCAGGTGTTGTACCACAAAACCCATCATCCACAGTTTGAGATGCCATGCCTTCTGCAATCAGGCTCTTGCCAGCTGGATTCCACATCCCTTCCCACATGGCGCTCCCACGTAACACCTCTCCTGCGCGAGCTGCATTAGCTTCCGGTGGTCTTCCGGATGCGCTTCAAGGTATTGGTTCTCACCTTCAAAGCGCTCCATGGCTTAGGGCCTGGTTATTTACGAGACCACCTTCTGCCACCGATAACCTCCCACCGACCAATACGCTCCCACAGAGAGGGTCTCCTCAGGGTGCCGTTGGTCAGGCAATGTCGGCTGGCGACCCCCCGGAGAAGAGCCTTCTCTGTGGGGGCAGCCGTCCTCTGGAATGAGCTACCCCCAGGGATACGACTGATCCCGGACCTCCGGACCTTTCGCCGGGCTCTGAAGACTTTTTTATTTCAGCAAACCGGGCTGGCTTAAAATTTTTTAATTGGTTAATTTTATGGGTAAGGGGTTTTAAATTGGGGGAAGCCAAAATAGATCTAATTATGTTTTAAAGTATTTTAATGTTTATGTTGTATGTTTTTTAATCCTGGCTGTTCACCGCCCCGAGTCCTTCGGGAGAGGGTCGGTATAAAAATTTAATAAATGAAATGAAATGAAATGAAATCTTTCCAGGCCAGCTTTGTAGGAATGGAGGCCAACCTTCAAAAGGAGGGCTTTTTTTTTTTTTTTTTAAATCCACCTCTCGGAATCGTTCCCAAGTCCTCAAGTTACAACCACAACTGAGCCCAAAATTTCTGTAGCTAAGCGAGACAGTTGTTAAGTAAATTTTGCTTCATTTTATGAGCTTTCTTGCCACAGTTATTAAGTGAGTCACTGCACGGTTGTTAAGTAAATCTGGCTCCCCCATTGCCTTTGCTTGTCCGAAGCTTGCAGAAAATGATCATATGACCTGGGACACTGCAACCATCTTAAATACAAGTTGCCCAAGACCCCTGAATTTTTATCACGTGACAATGGGGATGCTGCAATGGTCATACGTGTGAAAAATGATAAGTCACTTTCAGTGCTATTATAACTTCGAACCGTCACTAAACAGATGGTTGTAAGTAGCAAATACTACCTGTATTTGCAAATATTTTAGTGTTACACAATCGCAAGGAAATAAACCCTTATAAAGCAAGACTTCCAGCGTGTACTGAAATTTTATGCAGCAGTAGCAGGAATATTGGCAAGCTCTAACATCTCACCTTTCCTGCAACATCTGGGCTAACTGTCCCACCATCCTGAACTGCTGACAGATTGCAAACTGTCTTAGGATGCTTTTAGATGGAAAGATGCCGGAATGATTCCCCCCCCCCCAAAGCATTGATAGGCCCAGGACTCCAACACGCAAAATCGGTGGTTTTTAAAGTCACCCATAAATTAAACAAAAGAAAATCAAGAGTGAAACATCACATGGAAAGCAGGACTTCCGGTTGGTTCCGCACGCGTCACAGACGCTCCTCCGTGAGCGCCCGATCCCCGAAAGCTAAAGTAATATGTGAATAGTGGAATTGGAAGGGACCTTGGAGTCCCTTCTTCTAGTCCAACCCCCTCCTCAAGCAGGAGACCCTATACCATTGCAAACAAATGTCTGTTCAATCTCTTCTTAAAAACCTCCAGTGATGAAGCATCCACAACTTCTGAAGGCAAGTCATTCCATAGATTAATTGTTCTCACTCAGAAAATTTCTCCTTAATTTTAGGTTGGGGCTCTCTTTGATTAGTTTCCATTTGTTGTTTCTTATCCTGCCTTCAGGTCAGGGGTGAAATCCAGCAGGTTCGGGAGAACCGGTAGCGGAAATTTTGAGCATTTCGGAGAACTGGCAAATACCACCTCTGGCTGGCCCCAGGAGTGGGGAGGGAATGGGGATTTTACAGTATCCTTCCCCTGGAGTGGGACGGGAATAGAGATTTTGCAGTATCCTTCCCCTGCCATGCCCACCAAGCCATGCCCACAGAACCAGTAGTAAAAAAAAATTGGATTTCACCACTGCTTCAGGTGCTTTGGAGAATAGGTTGACCCCCTCCCCTTTGTGGCAGCCCCTCAAATATTGGAAGACTGCTATCATGTCACCCCTAGTCCTTCTTTTCATTAAACTAGACATACCCAGTTCCTGCAATCGTTCTTCAAATATTTTGGGCTCTAGTTGCCTAATCATCTTTGTTGCTCTTCTCTGCACTCTTTCTAGATTCTAGGAGTCACACCAGAGAACGGTATCCCAGAGGAAATTTAAAAATACTACAAAAATTATTGAAGCCCACCTTAATGTTATTTTAAATGAAATTATCATAAGTCTCTGCTTGATTTCTTTTTGGAGGTTTTGGTGTTCTCTGTGCTTGGTTGTTTTCTTGCAGATGTTTCATTTGTATTAATGAGGTTCTCTAGAGTGGCAGTGAAACATCTGCAGGATATCAAACAAGAGCCTTGGTAGTACAGTGGTCTAAGGCACCCTGTTATTAAGCTGGTTATTAAGACCAGCTGCCTGCAATTACTGCAGGTTCGAATCTCGCCAAGGCTCAAGGTCGACTCAGCCTTCCATCCTTTCTAAGGTAGGTGAATTGAGGACCCAGTTTGTGGGGGCAATAAGCTGACTTTGTATAAATATACAAAAGAATGAAGGCTATTGCTTAGCGCATTGTAAGCCGCCCTGAGTCTCCGGAGAAGGGCGGCATATAAATCAAATTAAAAAAAACCACAAACAAACAAACAAAAAAAAACCAGGCACTGAGAACACCAAGAACCCATCATTTCAAACTTGAGCTATATATATATTCTTTATTATTGATTTTCTTTTCCCCTGCTTAACTCTGGTCAGAGTTTTTATTGAGTAAAGTTTGCCTATCACACATGCCTCTATGGTGTTCACTAACTCAGCGTTTTTCAACCTTGGAAACTTTTGAGATGTGCAGACCTCAGCTCCCAGAATTCCCTAGGCAGCCATGCTGTCTGGGGAATTCTGGGAGTTGAAGTCCACACATTTTCAAGCTTCCAAGGTTGAAAAACACTTCATTAATTCATAAATGCGGGCCCGTTTTCCTGGTGTTTTTATTCTCGATTGCAAATGGCTGGAATAATGCTTTTATGAAGGATTTGCTATTAGAATAGCAGTTACAGTATAAAGAAGAAAAGTGAAACACGTAGAAAAAACAAGATATACAAAAATTATCACGTCAGTTAATATTTAGTTGGGTAACCTTTAGCATGAATTACGGCCTTGCAACGTCTTCCCATGGAGTGAACCAAGTCTTTGAGTTTTGCAGCTGTTATCATGTGAAATCAAGATTGAATGATGGCTTCTATTAACTGGGTTTTATTGCTGGATCGCTTCTGACTAATAAGTTTCTTTAGTCGGCTCCATAGATTTTCAATTGTGTTAAGGTCTGGGCTATTCCTAGGCCATTCTAGCACTGGAATATGATTTTAAAAAAAGTTGTGTTATTAGCTGTCAAAACTCAAAAATACACTTTTCCCAAAAGGTTTCCACAATTTTGGCCACTATTGTAGTTTGTATAGAAATGGCCCTTATTTGTTAAATTGATAAAGTAAAAATTGATTTTATTCTGCATTTTTTACTGTCCTGAAAAAAGTTGGAAGTAGATGCTTCCCCACCCCGCACTTTTCTTTTTCCTTTCTTTCCCTTTCCTATTTTCCTACCATTTGCATTTTATATTATGATGATTTTAATTAAATATATATATATATATAAAAGCAGATTTATTAGCCAGCATTGTAACAGCACCTGACTTTGGCCTGTTCACACAACATGTTTAATTTGGTCTCTAACTCATTATTTCTCCATTCACCCTTTCTACCAAATAAAAATCTAATTTGACTGAGCTATACATCAGCATAAGCTGCTATCTCAGCCCCCAACCATAATAACATTCGTATTACATGATAGCCAAGTTGAACTTCAATATTTCTGGAGAGACAATGAAAGATGATGTCTAAACTTAGGAGCCAGGGATAAATAAGACTTTATTGTGGCAATATGTTTTTCAAATATGCACTCATATATTTTAAATGCATTGTCTTATGATTGCTTTTTTATCTAGCAATCTTGTTTTTTCATAAGGTTATTACCTCTGATGGGTCCATGTGGATACACTGAATGATCGGAGTAATGAAGGCAGATAAATTATGGATTTGCTTATAGATTTATTTCTTTTTTTTTACACTGTTTTCTACCGGCTAGCTTGTGACAAAAACAAACACTAAGCAAGACAGCTGTGATTGGTATCATAACAGTTGAAGAAAAGATATTATCTCAGAAACTGGTTAAAGGGTCCCTACAGGGCAAACTTTCATATTATTTGTCTATTTGCTGCCTGTTTTGATTGCTAATGTCTTTCTACAGCCTTTCTTATCAATTCAATTGAGTAAATACAGGTAGTCCTCAATTTACAACAGTTCGTTTAGTGAGCAGTCAAAGTTACAATGGCACTGAAAAAAAGTGACATGACCACCACCGTTGCAGCGTCCCCATGGTCACACGACCACAATTCAGACTCTTGGCAACTGACTCATATTTATGACATGGCATAGGACCCGGGTACCTTCGAGACCGCTTCTGCCACCAATAGCCTCCCACCGGCCAGTCCGCTCCCACAGAGAGGGTCGGGGTGCCATCGGCCAAGTTATGTTGGCTGGCGACACCCAGGGGGAGGGCCTTCTCTGTGGGAGCCCCAGCCCTGTGGAATGAACTGCCCCTGGAAATACGTAAGATCTCCGACCTCTGGGTGTTTCGCTGCGCACTGAAGACCCTGTTGTTCTGCCAGGCCGGGCTATCAATATAATAATTTTAAATTGGGGTATTTTAAATTTTTGGGGTTTTAATTGAGCCAAATCTATTTAATCATTTTAAATTTTAATCGTTGTTTTGTCTTGTGTTTTTAAATAGGCTGTATACCGCCCTGAGTCCTTCGGGAGAAAGGCGGTATAGAAATAAAATTATTATTATTATTATTATTATTATTATTATTATTATTATTATTATTATTATTATTATTATTATTATTATTATTATGGTTGCAGTGTCCCCCGCGGTCATGCGATCACGTTTTGCGAACTTCTGACAAGCAAAGTCAAGGGGAAGTCAGATTCACTTAACAACTGTGTTACTAACTTAACAACTGCGGTGTTTCGCTTAACAACTGTAGCAAGAAAGGTCATAAAATATGGCAAACTTCACTTAATAATGTCTATGGAGATTCTCAGTTCATGATTGTCCCAAAGCTACTTTTTCAAGAGGCAACTGGACTTTCTGGTTTTTCTAAAGTGAGCAACGTGGTATATGCAGTACAATGCAGGGAGCCATGTGCAGATCTGTACATTGGGGAAACAAAACAACCACTTCACAAGTGCATGGCACAACATAGGAGAACAAACCCAACAGGACAAGATTCACCAGTCCATCTGCATTTAAAAGACAAAGGCCACTCTTTTGAAGACAGCAAAGTCCACATTTTGGACAAAGAGGGCCGCTGGTTTGAAAAAGAGGTCAAAGAGGCCATCTGTGTCAAAATTGAACATAGAGGGGGAGGGATACGACATCATCTATCTCCAGTCTACAACCCAGTCCTTTCAACAGTTCCAAGAAGGCTCCACACCCATTTGCACCACTCAGGTGACCCTGAAGACACAGATACACCTCCAAGTGGTCTCAGCGGCTCTCTAAAAGGATGCAAATAACCAGCTGTCTGCAAGGAGTATCAATCCTTCCATTTCCCCACCATCCAGTCAGAGCTGAAGAAGCTTCTTGGATGACAAGTGAAACGTCCTCAAAGAAAAACAAGAAAGTCCAGTTGCCTCTTGAAAAAGCACCTTTGGGTTCACTTAATGAGAGAAATTTTAGGCTTGGTTGTGGTCGTAAGCCGAGGACCACCTTTATTTCTTTTACCAGCTCTTGCATTTGTTAGGTGGAAGAACATATGAAGGACATTATCCCAACCTTGCTTGCTTGCTCACTCACTCATCTATCCATCCATCCCTCCATTCCCTTCTGTGACCTAACAAGCAAAGTCAGTGGGGCAGCCTGATTCTCTTAACTGGGCTACTAACTTAACAACTGCATTGATTCACTTAGCAACTGTGGCAAGAAAGGTTGTAAAATGGGGCAAAACTCACTTAACAACTGTCCCGCTTAGCAACAGAAATTTGGGGCTCAGTTATGGTCTTAAGTCAAGGACAACCTGTTGGTCCATCCTGTTCTGTATGAGTCAGACTGAAGTACATGCGTCTGATTCATGTTAAATACATGGATTTGGTTGATGTTCAATATATGCACAGGTACCCCTCGACTTACGACTATTTGTTTAGCAAATGGAGCCTGGATAGCTCAACAGACAGAGCTCTGTAATTTAACTCCAGCTGTCTGCAATTAAAGTAAGATCGAATCTCGCCAGGCTCAAGGCTGACTCAGCCTTCCATCCTTTCTAAGGTATGTAAATTGAGGACCCAGTTTGTGGGGGCAATAAGCTGACTTTGTATAAATATACAAAAGTATGAAAGCTATTGCTTAACGCATTGTATGCTGCCCTGAGTCTCCGGAGAAGGGCGGCATATAAATCAAAAAAAAAAAAAAACCTGTTTGAAGTTACAATGGTAATTACAAGTAATCCTCGAGTTACAACCACAGTTGAGCCCAAAATCTACGTTGCTAAGTGAAACGTTCAGTGAGTTTGTCTCATTTTACAACTTTTCTTGCCACAGTTGTTCAAGTGAATCTGGTTTCCCTATTGGCTTTTGCTTGTCAGAAGGTCACAAACGTTGATCACGTGACCCCGGGACACTGCAACCGTCATAAATGTGGGTCAGTTGCCAAGCATCCGAATCTAAATCAGGTGACCACGGGGATGCTGCCACGGTCATAAGTCTGAAAATGGTCCTAAGTCGCTTTTTTCAGCGCTGTTGTAACTTCGAACGGTCACTAAGTGAACTGTTGTCGCTCAAGGTGGTGCTGAAAGAGAAGAAGGGCTTCCATCACAGTCCTGAGGAGTGCTCAGAAGGAGTAGGACCAGATGTGAAATCCAGCAGATTCTGACAGGTTCTGGAGAACCGGTAGCGGAAATTTTGAGCAGTTCGGAGTACCGGCAAATACCACCTCTGGTTGGCCCCAGAGTGGGGTGGGAATGGAGATTTTGCAATATCCTTCCCCTGGAGTGGGGTGGGAATGGAGATTTTGCAATATCCTTCCCCTAGAGTGGGGTGGGAATGGGGATTTTGCAGTATCCTTCCCCTGCCATGCCCACCAAGCCACACCATGCCCACCAAACCACGCTCACAGAACCAGTAGTAAAAAAATTTGGATTTCACCACTGAGTACGACTGTGATGGGGAACCTCTGCACACAAGCCGTGGCCTAGCTTAGATCTGCCGCGCATGTGCGCATGTGTCTCCTGCCGGACAGCTGATTTTCTAGATGTGCAGGGGTTATGACGCATGCGGGGGTCATGCGCGCATGCATGGGGGGCGTGGGGCATGCGCACATGCACTGCGGGTGGGGGGGAGCGGCCCATTTTTGATTCCAGGTGGCTGCAGGGAGGCCTATTAGGCCCAAAATGGGGTGGAGGGGATTGAGCATACATGCCAGTGGTTGGTTGCTCCCGGTTTGGCCTGGTTTGGCCGAGATGGTAGCGGTGACGCTATTATGTCACCGAACCGGTTCTCTTTCTTCGGGAGCTAAGCCCTCCTGCCCAGCCCCGCATTATTCTGACTTTATATTTCTTTTTTCGCCCAGGTGAAAGGTGCGGCAGAGCGGATTGCCGCACCTCAGCTGGGCAGATTCACAACGCACTTGCGCAAAGTGCAAGTTTGGCATGCATGCGAGTGAAGCGAAGCGCAAGTTTGGGGTGCACAAAGAGAACCGGTAGTAAAGCC
This sequence comes from Pantherophis guttatus, assembly GCF_029531705.1. The sequence continues at coordinate 3,205,320 of NW_026844107.1, forward strand.
GGTTAGAACCCACCCCTGATACATGCATGGGGGGAGGGAGCGGGGTTCCCATGTGCAGGGGGTCGGGGGAACATGGGAGGGCGTGCGCGCATTGCATTATTGGTGCCGGCATGCACGCGCTTTAGGCGCACTACAACAAAAAGGTTAGCCATAACTGAAGTAGGATCTATTCTGGCTTCATAATAGTCCGATTTAATATTGGGAAAAGGAAGGTAAAAATGGAAGAGTTTGCAAGAATCCTCTACTACGCCCTGCCTGCCAAGCCAAGCAGCCTTCCCCCCCCCCCCCCACCCCCCCCCCCCGGCTGAAAGTAAAATGCGATCAGATTCCCTCCCCCTCGTCTGCTTCAGTTTCAGGGCCACATCGTGGTGATAAGAGAATCTGCTTCACATGCATGAACTCCCAAGTTCAATTACTGCCATCTCAGTTTACAGGGATCAAATGGCGGAAGCGGGGAGGGGGAAATGACAAAACATGTCACAGCCTGAATCTTTGACTTGCTGCTACAATTTGTCAAAAAGAAACTTTTTTTTTTTTTACATTTCCCGTCTCATCTGTTCGGCTTGTTAATCAGTTCTGTGTACAGCTGAAGCCTCAGCAGCATGTTATCTAAGGACAATTGCTACTGTCCCCCCCCTAAATACAGGTAGTCTTCCACTTACAACCACAGTTGAGCAAGGCAGTTGTTAAGTGAGTTTTGCCCCCTTTTACGACCTTTCTTGCCTCAGTGGTTAAGTGATTAACTGCAGTGGTTAAGTTAGTACCACTAACTTAATCATGACCCTGGACACTGCAACTGTCGTAAATATGAATCAGTTGCCAAGTGTCTGAATTTTATCCAACATCTTCTTAAAAACGTCCAGTGTTGAAGCATTCACAACTTCTGGAGGCAAGTTGTTCCACTGGTTAATTGTTCTCACTGTCAGGAAATTTCTCCTTAGTTCTAGGTTGCTTCTCTCCTTGATTAGTTTCCACCCATTGCTTCTTGTCCTGCCCTCAGGTGCTTTGGAGAATAGCTTGACTCCCTCTTCTTTGTGGCAGCCCCTGAGATATTGGGAGGAGAGCCTTGGTAGTACAGGGGTTTAAGGCACCCTGTTATTAAGCTGGTTATTAAGACCAGCTGCCTGCAATTACTGCAGGGTTCGAATCTCGCCAAGGCTCAAGGTTGACTCAGCCTTCCATCCTTTCTAAGATAGGTAAATTGAGGACCCAGTTGTGGGGGCAATAAGCTGACTTTGTATAAATATACAAAAGGATGAAGGCTATTGCTGAGCACATTGTAAGCCGCCCTGAGTCTTCGGAGAAGGGCGGCATATAAATCAAAATTAAAATAAAAAATAAAATAAAAAAAAATCATGTCTCCCCTAGTCCTTCTTTTCATCAAACTAGACAGACTCAGAGTTCCTGAAACCGTTCTTCATATGTTTTAGCCTCCAGTACCCTATGTGGCTAGATGGGAGGTTGTATGGATTAGGCATCTCCAAACCTGGCAACTTTTAAGACTTGTGGACTTCAACTCCCACAATTCCACAGCTGGCTGAGGAATTCTGGGAGTTGAAGTCCACAAGTCTTAAAGTTGCCAAGTTTGGAGACCCCTGCTTGGCTTCTTCAGCCAAAATTTGTGATAGGTGTGTGCGTAGATTCGTCTGAACATGTCACAAGATGGTTCCGATTCCCTTTCTTGCCGTTCAGACATAAGTCACCCTCAAGCCAAGTTTCACAGTTTGTTAGTACATGTTTAGCATAAGGGTATTCCTCGACTTATGACACCACAGTTGGGAGCGTAACGTCTTTCATGAGGCAAGGCGGTGGTTAAGTGAGTTGCACCCAATTTTACAATTTTTTTTTGCTGTGGTTGTTAAGCAAATCATTGCCGTCATTAAGTGAATCATGGTCATTAAGCGAACCTAGCTTCGCCCAATGACTTGTCAAAACTGGCTGGGAGGATCACATACGACAATCACATGACCCAGGGATGCTGCAGTTGTTGAAAATGCCTGCAGGTTGCCACAGTGATGAAATCTAAATTTTCTTGCTACCAGTTCTGTGGGTGTGGCTTGGTGGGCGTGGCTTGGTGGGGGGGGAGGTTCATGTGATTGGGTGGGCATGGCCAATTTTTTTTTATTTTTTTAAAGCATTTTTTTTTACTACCGGTTCGGGCAAATAGGTAGTAAAAAAAATGCTTTAAAAAAGTAAAAAAAGGTTTCGACCATCACAGCTGTGCCGTGCGATTGTCGGAACCTTTTTTTTACTTTAAATACTTTTTAAAGCATTTTTTTTACTACCGGTTCGCATTTTTTCAGTGCCATAGTAACTTTGAACGGTCACTAAATGAATGGTTATAAGTCAGTGACTATCGGTATAGCATACAAAAGACAGCTGTTTTCATAAATTTCCCAATTTAGCCGGTTTTAGCCTAGTCACCACCTGGTGATTGGCCCACGGTCACCCAACCAGTTTTCACACCTAAGGCGGGACTGGAATAAACAGTCTCCTGGTGATTGGCCCAAAGTTACCCATCTGACTTTCACCCCAAAGACAGGATTAGAACTCACCGCCTCCTGGTGATTGTCCCAAAGTCACCCAGCTGTCTTTCATCCCTAAGGCGGGACTAGAACTCTCCTAGTGGTTGGCCAAAAGTCACCCAGCTGTCTTTCTGGCCTAAGGCGGGACTAGAACTCACTGTCTCCTAGTGATTGGCCCAAAGTGACCAAGATGTCTTTCTTGCCTAAGGAGGGACTAGAACTCACCGTCTCCTAGTGATTGGCCCAAAGTCACTCAACTGTCTTTCTTCTCTAAGGCGGGACTAGAACTCACAGTCTCCTAGTGATTGGCCCAAAGTCACCCAACTGTCTTTCTTGTCTAAGGCGGGACTAGAACTCACTGTCTCCTAGTGATTGGCCCAAAGTCACGCAGCTGTCTTTCTGGCCTAAGGCGGGACTAGAACTCACCGTCTCCTATGATTGGCCCAAAGTCACCCAGCTGTCTTTTCTGGCCTAAGGCGGGACTAGAACTCACCGTCTCCTAGTGATTGGCCAAAAGTCACCCAGCTGTCTTTCTTGTCTAAGGCGGGACAAAAACGCACCGCCTCCTGGTGATTGGTGCAGAGTCGCCCAACCAGTTTTCACACCTAAGGCGGGACTGGAATAAACAGTCTCCTGGTGATTGGCTCAAAGTCACCCAGTCGGCTTTGATGCCTACGGCAGAAATAAAACTGAGTTTTATCTCTTGGTTTCTAGGCCAGCATCTTAACCACTAGACCAAACTTTTCGCTTTGCCGAAGGAAACGTCAACGCCAGTGGTGGGTCGCTACCGGTTCGGGAGTGCACAGACGTGGCTCGCAGGTGAGCGAACGAACTGGTAGCAAAGGTAAGTGAAACCCACCCCTAGTCAACGTTCCTCGCTTTACAAAGAGGGGAGACGATTGTCTAAGAAGCCCGGAAATTACGTTTAGACGACTTTTACAGCCTGTCCTTTTTAGATTCCACCACGATCTGACTAAGTGGGAAACCTTTGCATTGAGTCTGATCTCATCCTTCTCTCGATCACCTGTCACCAGGGGTGGGTTCTAAATTTTTTTACTACCGGTTCTGTGGGCGTGGCTTATTTTGTGGGTGTGGCTTGGAGGTCATGTGACTAGGTGGGCGTGGGTAGCTGGTCAGAGTCATTTCTGGAAGGTCCTCGCACTTACGACCACTCCTCGCACTTACGACCGGACTCATTTGTTTGCTTTTAACACTGATCAGCTGTAGGGCGGCCCTTTGAAGCCCCTCGGCAAGAGTTTAAACCGTTTTTTCCCCTCTAGCCATCAGCTGGGACTCAGGAGGCAGCAATAGATTGGGGGTGGGACCAAATAAAAGATAAGAATAACGTGGGAGGGTGGGAGGGCAGGGGGGGGAGAGAACCGGTTCGGTGATGTCATATCGTCACCGCTACCGGCTCAGCCGAACCGGACCGAACCGGGAGGAACCCACCACTGCCTGTCACCCGATTATTCATAAATAATAAAGCTGCATGCCGGGTACCCTGATCAGTGCCTTTCCTCTTGATTACTGGATTAAGGGGCTTACTTCACAGATGCACCCCTCCTTTTCTTCCCTTTCGCAAGCTCAAAAGATCCCCTCACCCTGCCCCGCCTGCTGGAATAGATCTTTGTGGATCACACCCTGCCGACAACGTGACTCGCATTGCTCTGAGCGAATGAGGTTACATCAGGATATATTCATTACTAAGCATATAAATAGCGTATGTAGCAAAAAAAAAAAAAGGGGGGGGAGACATTTGTTTTTCGTGCAGGAGACGGTGAGGAAGGGAGAGAAAAAGGAGAAACCCTTTCTAATAATTAAACATCTCGTTTGCCGTTCTCAAGTTCTCCGTTGCAACGGCTAATCTTTTTTGGTTTATTTTTTTTTCAGAGACCTGTAAATAAAACTCAACAACAACAACAACGCTGTTCCCCTTTTCAACGCTGAGCTCCAAAGATCGTCCCTGGAAAATGAAAATGAATTTGCCTTCATGGATTTATGGCGGCCTAGCTTGTTGTTGTTGTTTTTAAAGAGCTTTCGTACTTACGTTCATTAATAATAACTTTCAGCATAAAGGATTTTTTTTCTTCTTCCCCCCCCATTAGGGATGAAATTGGCTTATATCTGGGCTGGTCACGTGGGTTGAATTCTCGTCTCTCCTGCACAGTTGTGTATTAATAACATCAAATTTAATCATCAGAAAGACATCAACTTTCCTCGGCGCTTCCTTATCTACAGAATTTGCTTTGGGCACAGAGCAGACTGGCTCCAAAATTCTCCCCAACTGGAACAGCCCCTTGAAGATAAAAAGGAAAACAATATTTCCCTTTCTGAACCTAGAAAGCAGGTTTCTAACAGAGGAGGGAAGGGGGTGAACGATCCATACAGGTGACCCTCAACTTACAACAATTCATTTAGTGACCGTTCGAAGTTATGAGGGCACTGAAAAAAAGTGACGTAGCTAGGACCCTCTTTCACACTTAACAACTTTGGCGGCATCCCCTGTGGTCAGGTGATCAAAATTCAAACGCCTGGCAACTGGTTCGTATTTTATGATGGTTGCAGCGTCCTGGGGTCATGTGATCCCCTTTTGCGGCCTTCTTGGCAAGCGCAGTCAATGGGGAAGGCAGATTCCCTTAACAACCATGTTACTAACTTAACTGCAGTGTTTGGCAAAGTTCACTTAATAACAGAAGCTTTAGGCTCAGTCGTGATCATAAGCCAAGGACTACCTTTATTTTCTTTTACCAGCTCTTGCATTTTTAGGTGGAAGAACATATGAAGAACATCAGCTTACGTACCTGGCTCCCTGCCGCGTGGCAACAGCCCTTCCTGAGCTACTCGACGTGATAGCCACGGTGGCAGTAGATACACCCAGGCTTTTAGTCATGGGTGATTTCAACTTGCCATCCGTCGGTGAAACGTCTGAGGTGGCTCGGGAGTTCATGGCTTCCATAACGGCCATGGACCTGACCCAGTTAGTTCATGGCCCTACTCACAGGGGAGGTCACACTCTGGATCTGATTTTTGTCTCTGGCCAGTGTTTCAGTGGTCTTGTTATAGGGGATATAGACATGGAACCCTTGTCATGGACTGACCACTCACTCCTTCGCCTAGATCTTCGAACCGTGACCCCTCGCCGCAGGGAGGCGGACCCAATTAGATGGATCCGCCCCAGGCGCCTGATGGATCCTGATAGGTTCCAGACGGAGCTTGGGCCATTTCCTGAGGATCTAGCACATGACTCGGCCGAGGACCTGGTAGCCGCCTGGGATCGGGCGGCTGGTGGGGCCTTGGACCGAGTTGTGCCTTTGCGGCCTCTGACCCGATGCCGATCCCGGGTGGCTCCTTGGTTTACTGAGGAGCTGAGGGAAATGAAGCGCCGGAAAAGACGCCTGGAGAGCGGTTGGAGGGCCAGTCTCGCTGAATCTGATCGAACACTGGTAAGGTCGCATATTAAGGCCTACCTAGTGGCGATAAAGACGGCAAAGTCTAACTACTTTTCCGCCTCTATTGCGTCATCAGGGAATCGTCCGGCCGCCCTGTTTAGGGTGACCCGCGCCCTGCTCCATCTGGGAGTGCGGGAGGATCCCTTAGAAGGCAGGGCGGAGGATTTCGGACAATACCTGTATGACAAAATCGCTCAGATCCGGGGGGATTTGGACTCTGACTGGGTAGATCAGGGCAGGGTGACGAGGAACAGTCTTGAGAATGTTATCTGGGAGGAGTTTGATGCTGTGACTCCCGATGATGTGGACAGGATTTTGGGGAGACTTAGTGCGGCCACATGTTTACTGGACCCGTGTCCCTCCTGGTTGGTACTGGCTTCCCGGGAGGTTACACGAGGCTGGCTCCAGGGCGTTATTAATGCTTCCTTGAGTGAGGGTCACTTCCCCGCTGCCCTGAAAGAGGCGGTGGTGAGGCCTCTCCTCAAGAAGCCGTCCCTGGACCCAGCAATATTGGCTAACTATCGTCCTGTCTCCAACCTTCGCTTCATTGCGAAGGTTGTTGAGAGTGTGGTCGCGCAACAGTTTCCACAATTCCTGGAGGAAACATCCTATCTGGATCCGTTCCAGTCAGGTTTCAGGTCTGGGCACAGCACGGAAACGGCATTGGTCGCGCTGGTTGATGATCTCTGGAGGGCTCGGGACAGGGGTTATTCCTCTGTTCTGGTCCTATTAGATCTCTCAGCGGCTTTTGATACCATCGACCATGGTATCATGCTGCACCGGCTGGAAGAGTTGGGGGTGGGAGGCACCGTGTTACGGTGGTTCTCCTCCTTTCTCTCCGACCGGTCGCAGTTTGTGTTGGCAGGGGGGCAGAGGTCGACCTCGAGGCCTCTCATTTGTGGAGTGCCGCAGGGATCGGTCCTCTCGCCCCTTCTGTTCAACATTTATGTGAAGCCGCTGGGCGAGATCATCCGTGGCTTTGGGGTGAGATACCACCAGTACGCTGATGACACCCAGCTGTACATCTCCACCCCAGGCCACCCCAACGATGCCCTTGAAGTGATGTCCCAGTGCCTGGAGGCTGTGCGGATCTGGATGGGGAGGAACAGGCTCAGGCTCAACCCTTCCAAGACTGAGTGGTTGAGGCTCCCGGCATCCCGATATAGTCAGTTGACTCCATCACTGACTATTGGGGGCGAGTCTTTGGCCCCCACTGAAAGGGCTCGCAATCTGGGAGTCCTCCTGGATAGGCAGCTGTCTTTGGAGGAACATCTGACGGCTGTTACCAGGGGGACCTTTTATCAGGTTCGCCTGATTCGCCAGTTGCGGCCCTTTCTTGATCGGGATTCCCTGTGCACAGTCACTCATGCCCTCGTCACCTCTCGCCTTGACTACTGTAACGCTCTCTACATGGGGCTCCCCTTGAAGAGCACCCGGAGGCTCCAGCTGGTCCAGAATGCAGCAGCGCGGGTAGTGATGGGAGCAACATGGCGCTCCCATGTAACACCACTCCTGCGCGAGCTGCACTGGCTCCCAGTGGTCTTCCGGGTGCGCTTCAAGGTGTTGGTTATCACCTTTAAAGCGCTCCATGGCATAGGGCCTAGCTATCTCTGAGACCGCCTGCTGCTACCGACGACCTCCCATCGACCCGTGCGCTCCCACAGAGAGGGCCTCCTCAGGGTGCCATCAGCCAAACAATGTAGGCTGGTGACCCCCAGGGGGAGGGCTTTCTCTGTGGGGGCTCCCACCCTCTGGAATCAGTTGCCCCCGGAGATAAGAAGAATCCAGGACCTCAATGCCTTCCGTCGTTCCCTGAAAACCTATCTTTTTCAGCAAGCCGGGTTGGCTTAAGAAGAAATTTTAAAATTTTAAAATTTTTAAATCCTTTTAATTAGTCTGCGATTTTTAATTTTTTGGGCCAAATTTTATATATATTTTTAAATGTTTTAATATTTGTATTCTATGTTTTTTATCTTGGCTGTACACCGCCCTGAGTCCTCAGGGAGAAGGGCGGTATATAAATTCGAAATTAAATTAAATTAAATTAAATCCCAAGATTGCTTTCTCTGCCTGCCTGCCTGCCTACCTACCTAGTTTATCCATCCAACCACTTATCTAGTCAGTGGGTCTGTCTGTCTGTCTGTCTGTCTGTCTGTCTGTCTGTCTATCTATCATCTATCTATCATCTATCAACCTACCTACCTAGTCTGTCTGTTATCTATCCACCCATCCATCCACTTATCTAGTCTGTCTGTCTGTCTACCTACCTACCTACCTATCATCTATCTATCTATCTCTACCTACTTAGCTAGCTAGCTAGCTACCTACCTACTTCTACCTACCTACCTACCTACCTATCTGCCTGCCTGCCTGCCTGCCTGCCTACCTACCTATCTACCACAGTGGTTAGAATGCAGTATTGCAGGCTAACACTGCTCACTGCCGGGATTTCGATTCTGACTGGTCAAAGCTGATTCAGCCTTCCATCCTTCGATAAAATGAGGACCCAGATTGTTGGGGCAATATGCTGACTCTGCAAACCGCTTTGAGAGGGCTTTAAAGCTCTATGAAGTGGTATATAAGTCTAAGTGCTATTGCTATTCTATACAAATGGCTGTCCAGACTCTTATAGATAGATAGATAGATAGATGATATATAATAGATAGATATAGATAGATGATAGATAGATAGATAATATATAATAGATAGATAGATGATATATAATAGATGATAGATGATATATAATAGATAGATATAGATAGATGATCGATAGATAGATAATATATAATAGATAGATAGATGATATATAATAGATAGATAGATAGATGATATATAATAGATAGATATAGATAGATGATCGATAGATAGATAGATAATATATAATAGAAGATAGATGATATATAATAGATAGATATAGATAGATGATCGATAGATAGATAGATAATATATAATAGATAGATAGATGATATATAATAGATAGATAGATAGATGATATATAATAGATAGATATAGATATAGATAGATGATCGATAGATAGACAGTCTAGACAGAGAAGTCATGTTTTCTTCCTTTTCTGCCCTACATAACTCAGTAGGAATCATTGAGCACACAGGCCCTGCAGGATCCATTTCTAGGACTCAGTCCAAGGTCATAAAATGTTGGCAAATTTAGTCACAGGGGTCAGCGATGAGCATTCCATGAAATAAACCGTGGCAGATACAGCTGGGTATTTTTTAAAAAACCCCATTGAACGGAGCCATAAACTCTGTGTGTGCAGTTTTCCCTTAAGTTTCCAAAGCATGTGCTTCTGTTCAGGGCTGATTAAAAGCCAGGTTAAAAAAAAAAAAAGAAGAGTAGAACTATAAAGACCCAATTCTCCCAAAATCATGGCTCCTTGTAGTATATTCTATTTATACACATGGCGTTCTATTTTTACTTGCCTAAATATAGAGTTGCAAGCGATCAGTCAACTTTCAGAAGGTTTCTTTTTTGGGGGCGAGGCGAAGAAGCCAGTTTTTTTGAGAGTCTGAGTATTCCTTCTCTAACTGGACTAGATTTCAGATCCATCCCCGCTTCCCCATTTTCTGTGCATGCATCCAAGCTATAGACCTATACGCACATTGCTAATAAGTATAATATTAATGCAGGATCAGGGGTTTTCAATTCAATTGTACAGAATGCGAAGGACATGTCTTTTTGTTTTATTTTTATAGCTTTTCTTATGTATGATGTATGCCGAAGATGGCATTGAATTTCGTTGCATGAGGTGCAATGACAATAAAGTCAACTAAAGTAAACCAACAGTCTTAAAGATGCTACTCAAAACTGGAGGAGGTTTAAAGAACGCTCGCTTTTGTTATTGGATGTTTCTTTTCTTAAAAACAACAACAACAAAAAAGCTAGGAAACTTTGCCATGTAGATGAGATCTGTATTCGATGGTTTTTCTGCCTCTTTGTTTGCCTTGCAGCGACGAGAAGCACAGTGGGCAATTCTGAACTGTCTGATAACTTGACTTGTCCTCTGGGTTTTAATAGTCTGCCTTTTCCGTCAGAGATACATCGCCAAACATTGAAATCAAATGCAGGCAGGCACCCCAGCAATAAAATAAAATATATATTTAAAAAAACCCACCCCGCCCTCTTTCTCCACTACTCGGTTGCAACACCCCTGTTGCAATCAAAGCAACTGTTCAACTTTAATTCCCATAATAACCCCCTTTCCCCCACTTCTCTTCTTCTTTTGTCTGCCTTTAATTAAAGTGGACATATGGAAGGAGCTGATAATAAGAGCAGATGAGCCAATGCGAGCCAGGATGGATGCAATTATTGGAGAGCAGGAAAAAACTTCAGCCGGAGTGTTTCTGCCCAGATCACAACAAACGCACGCCAACCAGCAACAAAACACAAAACTAAGAGAGAGTTGCGTTCACAATCCACCCAGCCCTATAAAGGCCCCTTTTTCCCTGTTGGGTGATAGTGATAGTCGCCATGAAAACTTTAAGCCAGGCCTCAAATGGTCCAGCTTCTATTTATATATTATTATTATTTTTTTAAAAAAAACCCAGGAATTGAGATTAAACATAACAATCCCTGCCTCGTATCCAATTCGACAATAAAGGTTCACCAGGCAAACGGTGGTGCCCAGTTTGCCCTACAGACAAAGGCCTCCCTTGCTAATTTTAGCCGAATAATTTGAGGATGATTTCTGCCTATTGGCATTTCCATAAATAAAACATCAAGTTACATTGTGCAACCCAGCTCTTCATTATGGCATTCGGAGAGAGTTATATTTAAGTTAAAGGGATCGTTAGCAGTGGAGAAGCAGAGAGAGAGAGAGAGAGAGAGAGAGAGAGAGAGAGAGAGAGAGGGAGAGGGAGAGGGAGAGTGAGAGGGAGAGGGAGAGGGAGAGGGAGAGGGAGAGAGAGAGAGAACCGAAGGATAAATTGGTAGTTTATGAGATTAGAACAATAAACCTCATCGTAGGCTTTCCTGACCCGAGGGTGCTCAGCTATGCCAGACTACAACTCCCATCAGCCCATGGCTGGTGATGGTCTTTGTAGTCCAACATATTGGAAAGTCTCCAGATTGCAGAAAGCTGACTTCCGGCACATTTATAAAAAGTCCAGGATTTCACTCTCTCTCTTTTTTGTTCCTAATGCTGAGTGTGCAGGAGCAGGCAGCCTAAATTATCTGATTAAAAACCCCAGGAATCAGTAAAACCGACAAAGACGTGCCTCCTCATTGTTATTATTATTATTATTATTATTATTATTATTATTATTTTGGAACGTTTTAGCTTATACGGTGGCTTTGCCCCTTTAAAAACTTGAGTTTCTCGACCCTACTCCTTTTCATTCCAAAGTGTAGGACAACAACAAGCTTCCCTATTGAAGCGAAGAGAAAGAGGTTGCGTTGCCTTTCCATGGGGGAATGTGTGTGTGTGTGTGTGTGTGTGTGTGTGTGTGTGTGTGTGTGGTGGGGGGGCTGGTGCAAAATATTCAGCTTCAATTGACGAACTCCCACCCCTTCCCTTCCCTCCACCCGTCTTTCAAACGCCTGCCGGGAAAGCAAGAGCGGACGCCGGACCTTTTCAGGACCCTGGACAGCGTCAAGAGGAACCCAACGGATAAAAGAAAATTTTCCTGGGTAAAAAAAAAATTCAGGTTGGATGGTCAACTCTAGAGCCTTTGCTTGGAATAGAATAGAATAAAATAACAGAGTTGGAAAGGGGCCTTGGAGGTCTTCTAATCCAACCCCCACCCCCTCAAGCAGGAGACCCTGTCTCCTTTCAGACAAATGGCAGGCCAGGCTCTTAAAAAAAAAAACCCTTCCAGTGATGGAGAATCTCTATAGACCTCCAGTGATGGAGCACCCACAAGTTCCCAACGTGTCCATCTGTACAGCTTTCTTGAAGAACGCTGGGAAAGTTTTCCAGCTGGGTGGGTGGGGGGGGGGGAACGGAGTGAAAAAAAAGAAGAGTCCTGCATTTTCACTTCCTACACTTTCCCCCCCCCCCGCCCCGTCCCCAATGGGCTTTATTTCTACTTAATCCAATCCGTAGTGTGCCAGAGCCTCCCAAACACAGAAATATCAAATAACCAAGGAGAACATCTACCTCTTTGATCAACAAAGATTCTCTGGATGGGTGGGTGGGTGGGGGGTCTTTCACAGGGATTGCTCCACACAACCTCTTCCGAGGGGTGGTGGTGGTGGAGAAAGACAGACAGAGAGAGACAAACAGACAAACAGACCGACAGATCTATACGTCCTCCATCCATCCCCCCCCCTTTTCCCCATCTTTCTGGCTTCGCTCCACGCCTCTTGTGATCCTTACTGAGTTCTCGGTTCTTTTTCCCACCCGGAAACACAACAACAACAACAACCAACCAACCAACCAACAACCTAACAGCAGCAGTAGCACAACAGCCCATCGCTCCCTGAGTTCCCTGCCTCCTCTTTTGTCCCCCCCACCCCCCACCGCAACAAGCCAGCCAGCCAGCAAACAAATACTGTGTAAGCGGCTTTAATCAACCCAACCTCAACCTCAACCTCAACCTCAACCCAACCCAACCCAACCCAACCCAAACAACGTACACGCACAAACACCCCTGGACTTACCTTGGCCGCCAGTCCTATTGTCTCTCCTTTTTGCAAAATGACATCACAGAAGGCAGTCATGAAATGTATCGGAGCGAACGGCAGAGTTGGGGGGTCGGTGGGGAGCGGGGAAGGGGAGAGGGGAGAGAGAGGGAGAGAGAGAAAAGGTGACTCGGGGAGAGTTGGAAGGTACCGGAGGCTGCAAAGCCTCTGTGTGTGTGTGTGTGTGTTGTGTGTGTGTGTGTGTTGTGTGTATGTTGGGGTGGGGGGGGAGGAACTAAGCCGAGGAGGACTTGCTAAAAAAAAAAAAAAAAAACACGGGCCCTGTTTCTTCACCCCCCGAAAAATAAGAGATTGATGGAAGCTTTTCCCCCGTCTTCGCCTCTTAGTCGTTCCTGGGCGAACTCTTTAAAGCCTGCTAAAGGCAGTCTCACTTAATGATCGGTCGCATTAATGGGATGGAAGGGGGGAGGGAGGGAGAGAGAGAGAGAGAGAGAGAGAGAGGAGGAGGAGGAGAAGGAGGTGGAGGGGCGCTCTTTCCCCCCCACCCTTCCCTTTGTAAATACAGTACTCTACCCAGCAACCTTTTAGGCTGGCAATATATCTGTTTACTCTCGGAGGTGAAATAAATCTACAGTAGGGAAGGAAGGGAGGGTAGGACACACGGACACACACACACACACACACGGAGGTGCGGACTTATTTATTTGTTTTTTTTTTTTAAGGGGGGTGCCTTAAAACGGGAGCTCTGGACTAGCTCTCCTTCCCAGTTCAAGAGAAGGGGGGGAGGAAATGCCTCCCGTGCTTGCCACGATCCACTTCGAGACATTAATATCCAGTTTGTTTGTTTTTTAATGCAAAAGAGAGAGAAAAAAAGAAGGAAAAATAAAACGAATTAAGGAAGGTTGGAACGGCCGGCTTAATTTTTTTTCTCTCTCTCTCTTTCCGACTCCCCCCCTTTCCTCTCTCCCCCCCCCTCCGCGTTTCCTGCTTATGGTACAGTCCCATAATTTCTAATAGCAACAAGCAGGGAGTGACAGATGCCCTGGCGCCGCCCCGCCAGCGCCCAAAGCACCCCCCCCCCCGTCTTTATGACCTAGAGCCATTACGGAGAAGAAGAAAAAAAGAAAAAAAGGAAGCAGAACGGCGGAGCCGACTTTGAATATGGAAAGAGCCGAGGAGCCCTTGGGCGCATCCACACGACCCCCGCGTGGTTTTTATTTATTCATTTATATTTCTTTATTTTTCCAGGATGCTCGCCGCGATTTGCAAAAAAAAAAAAAAAAAAAAAAGTTAGTTCCAGCATCTTTGGCAAACTTTCTCCAACTTCACAGTTATGGAAGTTGACTACCGTTAGCTCCTCCTCCTCCTCCTCCTTTTAAGAAAAAACCTTTTCTATTTTCTGAAGATGAATGCAGACCTACCTTTCCGGCTTCAGAAGTGAACTTACCCCCCAAAGGCACTGCGTGTTATTTATTTTTTTTATTTACCGATGTCCCCGCCTTTATTATTTTATTATTCACATGTCTGATATGTTCTTTTTTTTTTTTTAAATTTGATTTATATGCCGCCCTTCTCCGGAGACTCAGGGCGGCTTACAATGCGTTAAGCAATAGCCTTCATCCTTTTGTACATTTATACAAAGTCAGCTTATTGCCCCCACAAACTGGGTCCTCAATTTACCTACCTTAGAAAGGATGGAAGGCTGAGTCAACCTTGAGCCTGGTAAGATTCAAACCTGCAGAAATTGCAGGCAGCTGCGTTAATAACAGGGTGCTTTAGACCACTGTACTACCAAGGCTCTTATTTCCCCCCACAACAATCACTTTGCGAATTGGATTGGATTGAGAGGGAGGGACTGGCCCAAAGTTACCCAGTTGGTTTTCTTGCCTAAGGCAGGACTAGAACTCACCATCTCCTAGTCCAGGGGTCAGCAACCTGCGGCTCTGGAGCCGCATGTGGCTCTTTCACCCCTCTGCTGCGGCTCCCTGTCACTCAAAATATGCATCACAACCACCAATGTTCGACACCCACCGGCATGTGATTTATTGAGCTTGGATAAATCAATAAATCCAGCCATGGATAAATCCAATTCAGAAGAAAACAGAACGTTTAATTCAACTACATATGCTAGTTTTGTGGCCACTTAGGAAATAGCCAGGCACAAGAAGGGTTTAGTGGCTCCCGGTGTTTTCTTTTCTGTGGGAAATGGGTCCAAATGGCACTGAGTGTTTAAGGTTGCAGACCCTTGTCCTAATCCCATGATGGTGAACTGAATGGTATACGTGCAGGAAATGGCATCTCTCTGAGCACGCCAGCCGTCGCCCATTGCTCTTCTGGGTTCTGGCCCGCATGTCAGCTGGTCTTCATGTGCGCACATGCACACCAGAAACCAGAAGACCATGTGACCGGCACACATGCGCATGCCTGAAACCGGAAGCTCAGCTTCCCGGCACACGCATGCACGCCGGGGAGCTGCTTTTCTGGTCTCCGGTGCTCCCACACGTGCGTGCTCCCGTTTTGGCACTTGGTGCCGAAAAGGTTCGCCAACACTGTCCTAGTGATTGGCTCAAAGTTATCCAGTCAGTTTTCAGGCGGGACTAGAACTCACTGTCTCCTGGCAATTAGCTCAAAGTCACCCAGCTGGCTTTCATGCCTAGGGAGGGACTAGAACTCACTGTCTCCTGGTGATTGGCCCAAAGTCACCCAGCCAGCTTTCATGTCTAAAGTGAGACTAGAACTCACTGTCCCCTAGTTTCCAACTTGATGTCTCAACCACACTGGCTCTTTATAGACAAGGAGGTTTGATCTATACATTCCAAGCTTCAACATCCTAAATATTTCAGGAGAGACCAGACAAGAGGAAATCCTGTTTCAGGTGGTGGCATCCTCCTTCCTCCAGAAACGACATATATTAGGAACGGTTTCCAGGGGATGCCACCACCAGAAGAAGCTTTTAAGATTTTGGAAGCAGGAATGATCCCGAGGTTCCCGAATGATCCCGTTGATTGTTTGTATTGTGCATATTGTTATATATTATATATTATGATTTATGTATGTTAATAAAATTAAAAAAATAAAAAATATATAAAAAAAGGAAATCCTGTTTCAGCTTGATGCTTTCCAGATGGAGGCTGAGCTTACAATTAAAGTTAAGATACTGATAGAAGAGAATATTTGTAGCTCAGGGTTGCACTATGGAGTCCTTGGCGCTCTCTGAGCTTGGTTGGTTCGCAGGGCCGGATTTAGATGAAAAGAGGCCCTAGGCTATTCCACTTATGAGGCCCTTTCACCTATAGTGAAAGTGTAATTTTAATTTTGCTAACAATTTGAATGTAGGCCCCTCTTGATCTTGAGGCCCTAGGCTGAAGCCTAGTTAGCCTATAGGAAAATCCGGCCCTGGTTGTTTGCTTGCAAACATTTCATTGCCCAACTAGGTAACATCATCATTACAGACCCCATTTGCTTCTAGCACATTACCTGCTCTTGGGTGATGTTACCTACTTGGGCAATGAAATGTCTGCAAGGAAACAACCAAGCTCAGAGAGCGCCAAGGACACCACAGTTAAGATAGTCCAGTTGTTGATGGCGAGTCTATTGACCAAATATCTCAGAAGCAATTTTATCACCTGGCTGATGTAATTTTTCTCACCCTTGATACAGGTAGTCCTCGACTTATGACCGCAATGGAGCCCAACATTTCTGTTGTTAAGTGAGACATTTGTTAAGTGAGTTTTGCCCCATTTTACGACCTTTCTTGCCACCGTTGTTAAGTGAATCACTGCAGTTGATAAGTTAGTAACCCGGTTGTTAAGTGAATCTGGCTTCCCCATTGACTCTTGCTTGTCAGAAGGTCATAATAGGAGATTACATGACCTTAGGACACAGCAACGGTCATAAATATGAGTCAGTTGCCAAGCATCTGAATTTTGATCCCATAATCATGGGGATGCTGCAAAGGTTGTAACTTTTTTCAGTGCTGTTGTAACTTTGAACGGTCACTAAATGAACTGTTGTAAGTCGAGGACTACCTGTACTGGAAATATAAATTCCAGAATTCTAAAGACTAGGCTCCCAACACATGATAACAGAATATTGGTGCTATGGATAATAATTTCTACTGATCCTGGGTGCATTAGCACCTGCTTTTCATCTTATTGTAAGCCACCTAGAGTTGTGTGATGGAGAGATGGGTGGCATACAAATTTAGTAAATAATAATAATAACAACAACAAAAACATTGAAGGAAAATGTGATAACAACTTGACCTGGGCATGGCTTAAGATGGGAACCATCAAGAAAGAAACGGGAGGTTTAATACCGGGCTGCTCAAGAACAAGCACTACAAACTAATGCCATGAAAGCAAAGATACAAAAATCCACCAACAATCCAAACTGCTGACTTTGCAATGACAAAGTTGAAACTGTTGCACACTTAATATGTGAGTGCAGCAAAATTGCACAAATTTATTTATTTATTTATTTATTTTATTAAATTTCTATACCGCCGAAGGTATAGAATAAATTTCTATTTCTCCCGAAGGACTCAGGGCAGTGAACAGCCACGAGATAAAACACATAAATACAAAAATTTAAAATGAATTAAAAACGAATTAAATAATTTGGCTGAATTTAAAATACCCCAAAATTTAAAACAAATTAAAATTTACATTTAAAAATTTATGTTTAAAAAGGGGAGAAGATTTAGGCCAGGCCAGCGTGATGGAATAGGAAAGTCTTGAGCGCGCGACGGAAGGTGCGCAGATCCGGGATCCTCCGTATCTCCGGGGGGGAGCTCGTTCCAGATCGTAGGTGCCCCCACAGAGAAGGCTCTCCCCCTAGGGGCCGCCAGTCGACATTGCTTGGCCGACGGCACCCGGAGAAGCCCCTCTCTATGGGAGCGTACTGGCCGGTGGGAGGCTATTGGTGGTAGCAGGCGGTCCCATAGATAACCAGGTTGATTACAAAAATTGATTACAAAGCTAGACATGACCGAGTTGCTAAATGAATCCACTGGTCATTATGTTAAAAATACGACTTACCTGTTTCTGAAAAGTCATGGGACCATAAAGTGGAAAAAGTTGTTGAAAATGAGAAGGTGAAGAACTTGTGGGAATTTCCAATACAGACAGATCGTCATTTAGAACACAACACGCCAGATATCACAGTTGTCGAAAACCGAAGTGTACAATTTATTGATATCGCTGTACCGGGAGATGCCAGAGTCAAAGAAAAAGAACTAGAAAAAAAAACACGAAATATTGCGACCTGGCCATCGAAACTATGCAATTATGGATGAATTGCATGTGACAGTGATACCGATTGTCATTGGGGCACTTGGCACCATGTCCAAGAATTTTACAAAATACATCAAGAAATTACAGCTTCCTGCAATAACACCAGCGGAACAGCAAAAAACTGCACTACTCAGAACATCATACATTTTAAGAAGGTACTTGGTCGATACCTAGGATGCTGGCAGCAACTGAATCAACCATCAGTGCCAGTCAATAATATTTGTGATACATTTTTAAATGTTCAGTTGACTGAGTTTCATA
This sequence comes from Pantherophis guttatus, assembly GCF_029531705.1. The sequence goes on from NW_026844107.1 coordinate 3,223,449, forward strand.
TTTAATGAATAAAAGAATAACAATAACAACAACAACAATAATACTAATGTGACAGACAGCAAATGCCGTCTCTGCAAAGAAGCTGAAGAGACAGTGGATCACCTAATCAGCAGAGACTGACTACAAGCAACGGCATGACAAAGTAGCAACAATGGTGCATTGGGAGCTTTGCAAGAAATACCATTTGCCATCAAGCAGGAATTGATGGAATAAAATAGAGAAAGTCACAGAGAATGAAAAAACAAAAAAGTTCTCTAGGACTTCATTTTAAGTTATAACTTAATGTCAATTTTAACCCATTCTTCCACATATCCTTCCATTGTTTCAAGCATTACATGATATCCAAAGTTCCTTGCCCACTGAATCATACAGTGCTTGTTCCTTTTCCAGATTTAAATTCAATAATGTTTGATCGACTTTAGCAATAATATGCTCATCATTACCACACATCAAGATTTCCAATTCAATGGATCCTTCCCATTCCCCACCATCCAGTCAGAGCTGAAGAAGCTTCTTGGATGAGAAGCAAAACATCTTCAAAGAAAAACCAGAAAGTCCAGTTGCCTCTTGAAAAAAACACCTTTGGGACAACCATGACCCGGATGACGGAGAACCTCCATAGACAGGAAATGTGTGACCGTCTTGATGGTCACTCAATGGATCTATTTCTGTCTTGGAATTGAACCACAGATAATAGAGCTAATCTATACAGGTGGCCCTTGATTTATGACCACAATTGAGTCCAGAATTTCCGTTGCAAAGTGAGTTGTGCATGCAAACTTTATGCAAACTTTCTTAAGTGAGTTGTACCCCATTTTATCACCTTTCTTGCTACAGTTGTTAAGTGAATCACTGCAATTGTTGAGTTACTAACTTGGTTATTAAGTGAACCTGGCTTCCCCATTGACTTTGCTTGTCAGAAGGTCGCAAAAGGTGATCAGATGACCCTGGGACACTGCAATCATCATAAATACATGCCAGTTGCCAAATGTGTGGGGTTTTTTGATCACATGACCCTGGGATGCTGCTTCAATGGTCATAAGTGTGAAAAATGGTCATAAGTCACTTTTTTTTCAATGTGGTTGTAACTTCAAAACAGTCACTAAATGAACCCCTGTAAGTTGGGGAACTACTTGTAACATGGTTGTTAAGTGAATCCCCATTGACTTTGCCTGTTAGAGGGTCACAAAAGAGGATCACATGATCCCAGGAAACTGCAACCGTCATAAATGTGAGTCAGTGGTCAAGCATCCGAATTTGGATCACGTGGCTATGAGGATGCTGCAACAGTTTTAAGTGTGAAATGTGATTGCCAGTCACTTTTTTCATTGCCGTTGTAATGTTGAATGGTCACTAAACAAATAGTTTGTAAATTGAGGACTACCTATAATCACTTCTAGCTTTGGGATGCCACTCTAGAAAGCCTTAGTAAGGCCACACCTAGAGTACTGCATCCAGTTTTGGTCACCACACTATAAAAAAGACGTTGAGACTCTAGAAAAAGTGCAGAGAAGAGCAACCAGGAGGATGAGGGGACTGGAGGCTAAAACATACGATGAACGGTTGCAGGAACTGGGCATGGCTAGTCTAGTGAAGAGAAGGACCAGGGGAGACATGATAGCAGTCTTCCAATACTTGAGGGGCTGCCACTGAGAAGAAGGGGTCAAGCTATTTTCCAAAGCACCTGAAAGACAGACAAGGCACAATGGATGGAAACTGACCAAGGAGAGATTCAACCTAGAAATAAGAAGAAACTTTCTGACAGTGAGAACAATCAACCAATGTAACAGAAATTGCCTTCAGAAGTTGTAGGAGCTTCATCCCTGGAAGCTTTCAAGAAGAGACTGGACTGCCATTTGTCAGAAATGGTGTAGGGTCTCCTGCATGGACGGAAGGTTGGACTAGATGACCTACAAATTCCCTTCCAACTCTGTTAATCTAAACTATCTCCATGAACTGTGCAAAGTCCCAAAGACATATCCCAACCTGGTCTACGCCATGGCCAACTTGCCATGGGATAATTCACTGCAGGACAGGAGTTACCCTAATATCAAAGAAAGGGTGGAATAGAATAATCAAGGAAAGGATGCAAAAGGAGAGACAGAATGAAACGTGAATGACCATAATTAAAATAATGGTTTATTTATTTTGAATAATGAAATCGTAACAGTTCATTTGCCCTGCAGCGAGTTGTCCCGCAATGAGTTGGCCGTGACGAATTGGCCGAGGCAAGTTGTCCCATTCCGATTCCAAGCAACCTTTTTCATAGCGATTCAACCAAATCTAGTCAACGAAGACTCTGGAATACGGTTTTTGCCTTAGATGAAATCAAACCACTGACCCAATTAATCCACAAAGAGCTACCTAGCCTCCAGATGGTTCCCAGAGTGTCATAAATAGGTCTGCAATTTGATGTGTTGTGGGAAATGCAGAAGGGTTTAACTTTTAGAAGCCATGCAGAATATGCTTTGTTCTGCAAAAGTATGAATCAGGTAGCCGATCTAGAAATTTATTTTTCTGTTTTCCCCAGCTGGAGTCATAAAAGCTTGCATGGCCCACATTTGCTTGCTTGCTTGTTTAATTTCTATTCTTTCTTTCTTTCTTTCTTTTCTTTCTTTCTTTCTTTCTTTCTTTTATTTTTTATTTCTTTCTTTCTCCATTCATTTTTTTATGCCGCCCTTCTCCGGAGACTCAGGGCGGCTTACAATGTGCTCAGCAATAGCCTTCATCCTTTTGTATATATTTATACAAAGTCAGCTTATTGCCCCCACAACTGGGTCCTCAATTTACCTACCTTAGAAAGGATGGAAGGCTGAGTCAACCTTGAGCCTTGGCGAGATTCGAACCTGCAGTAATTGCAGGCAGCTGGTCTTAATAACCAGCTTAATAACAGGGTGCCTTAGACCACTGTACTACCAAGGCTCATTCATTCATTCATTCATTCATTCATTCACTCTCCTGAGAATTGGCTTAAAATCACCAGCAGGTTTTCATGGTTAAAGTAGGAACTAGAACTCACCATTTCCTGCTGATTGGGCCAAAGTCATCCAGTCGACTTTCATGCCAAGTTGGGACTAGAATTCACAGTCTCCTTGTCATTGGCCCAAAGTCACCCAGCCACCTTTCATGCCTAAAACAGTACTAGAACTCACTGTCTCCTGGTGATTGGCCCAAAGTCACCCAGCCACCTTTCATGCCTAAAACAGTACTAGAACTCACGGTCTCCCGCTTTCTAGCCTTGTGCTAGAAACTGTTTGACCAAACTAGCTCTCTTCCTTACTTGGACACAATTGTTCATACGAGTTTCAAAATTTCAGTTTGGCTTCAACCATTCACCAAGTTAACTAGAGATAGTAAGAAACTCTAGACAAAGTGCAGAGGAGAGTAACCAGGATGATTAGGGGACTGGAGACTAAAACATATGAAGAACGGTTACAGGAACTGGACATGGCTAATCTAGTGAAGAGAAGAACCAGGGGAGACATAATAGAAGCCTTCCAGGATTTGAGGGGCTGCCACAAAGAGGAGGGGGCCCACCTATTCTCCAAAGCACCAGAAGTCAGGACAAGAAACAACGGATGGAAACTAACCAAGGAGAGAAGCAACCTGGAATTAAGGAGAAATTTCCTAACAGTGAGGACAATGATCCAGTGGAACAGCTTGCCACGAGAAGTTATGGGTGCTCCATTGGAAGTTTTTAAGAAGACTCAGGACAGTCATTTGTCTGAAATAGTATATGCTTGAGCAGGGGGCTGGACTAGAAGACCTCCAAGGTCCCTTCCAGTTCTATCCTGATTAAAAGCAGTGTTCCAATATTTGAGGGGCTGCCACAGACAGGAGGGGGTCAAGCTATTTTCCAAAGCACCCGAAGGCCAGACAAGAAATAATGGATGGAAACTGAACAAGGAGAGATTCAACCTGGAAATAAAGGAGAAATTTTCTGACTGTGAGAACAATCAAGCAATGGAACAGAAGTTGTCTTCAGAAGTGGGAGCTTCATCCCTGGAGGTTTTCAAGAAGAGACTGGACTGCCTTTTGTCAGAAATGATGTAGGGTCTCCTGCTTGAGCAGGGGGTTGGACTAAATGACCTACAAGGTCCCTTCCAACTCTGTTTAATCTGTGAATCAGAATTACATGTGGGTTATTAGACACAGTCCTTTTGCAGGTGACGTTATCCTCTGCTTCCTCCTTAGCTGCCAATGGCCACAGACAATTAGCCCATTGAAACCAGGAAGACCAAATGTCTTCCTCTTTTTTTGGGGGGGGGGCTTCCCCTCTCTTTTCTTTCACGAGGATGGGGAGAGCCAGCACTTTGGTTCTTTTTTTCAAGCCAGGAGGTGTCATTTTTTAAAAAAAACCTTTCGCAGCCTTCCTCTGAAAGTCTAGATCAGTGAAGGCTAACCCTTTTTTTTTTTTTAATTTGATTTTATATGCCGCCCTTCTCCGGAGACTCAGGGCGGCTTACAATGCGTTAAGCAATAGCCTTCATACTTTTGTATATTTATACAAAGTCAGCTTATTGCCCCCACAAACTGGGTCCTCAATTTACCTACCTTAAAAGGGATGGAAGGCTGAGTCAACCTTGAGCCTGGGGAGATTCGAACTTACAGTAATTGCAGACAGCTGGTGTTAATTACTATGCTATCAGTCTGCTGAGCCACCAGGCCCTCGTGCCATTGTGTACCAAAAGTGAGGGGAGCACGGGGGGGGGGGTTGAGTGTGCACGTGCCCACACATATAATTCAATGCGCCCCACCCCTCTGTGCATATGTGCACGATCGTCCATGCTCCCCCTATGCTTGCTTTTGCCATGCAATGGCAGGATGGGCCCAGTAGGCCCATTTTTCACCCTTCCCAGGCTCCAGAGGCTTTCTTGGAGCCTGGGGAGGGCGAAAATTCCCCAACCCACCCCAGAGGCTGGAAACAACCCATTTCCTGATTTCCGGTGGCCCTGGAAGGCCGAAAACGAGCTGGCCGGCACGTGCATGCATGCTGGAGCTGAGTTAGGGCAACTGTCACGTGCCCACAGATATGGCTCTGCATGCCAGCTGTGGCACACATGCCATAGGTTCGCCATCACGGGTCTAGATCTTCCAGCGTAGCAGGAAACTCTGCAAAGTCTTCCCACAGCCCAGACAACCTTCCTTTCCTTACAAACTCAGCCGTTCACATCAAAGGACGTGTTCAGCCGAGAGTCCTCCAAATAAATAAATAAATAAATAAATAAATAAATAAATAAATAAATAAATAAGTAAGTAAGTAAGTAAGTAAGTAAGTAAGTAAGTAAGCAAATAAGCAAATAAATAATTAAATAAATAAATAAACAAGTAAGTAAGCAAGTAAGCAGATAAATAAATAAATAAACAAACAAATAAATAAACAAGTAAGTAAGCAAGTAAGCAAATAAATAAACAAACAAACAAACAAATAAATAAACAAGTAAGTAACAAGCAAATAAGCAAATAAACAAACAAACAAACAAATAAACAAGTAAGTAAGCAAATAAGCAAATAAATAAATAAATAAACAAATAAACAAGTAAGTAAGCAAATAAGCAAGTAAGCAAGTAAGCAAATAAATAAATAAATAAATAAATTTCTATCTCCTTTCCCCACGCTGCAAAGACAGGGATATTTTACATCCTAAACCTCCGGCATTCAGAAATTCTATTAAAGCCTTATCATCAGGCAGCAGGCTGCACCCGTTTAACGGCCCCACATTGTTCCGTGTTCCAGATAGCATCGGAAGGAGGGGAGGAAGCAGGATCAACTTTATCCGAGGAACAATGGGGAGAGGGTCCCCCCCCCACTCAGCTGCTATTGAATTCAGAGCGGTAATGCTCCAACTTGGGGGGAAAAAAGTGTGGGGGGGAAGCAAAATTCTGTGAGTGTGTGCACGCACGCACGCACACACACACAGAGTGGCCACGCAGGCCTGTAGGTTCGGAGGCACACATGTTTATGCTAATTGAAATGCGTTCGAGGACAAAACACCCAGGGACTTTGGAAAAAAAACGCACTCGTTGTTTCTTTGAGCTGGAATCTAAAGCGCGGCATCGGTTTTTATTATGCTTTTCCTACAGCCCAGCTCCTCGGACAATGGCAGGGTTCCCTCGTCAAGGGAAGTGTGCGTACGCCATTATATTAAGAGGTTCACAACTGGCCCTATCTCGACGATGCAACTAATTTCAAGGTTTATTGCTCTTCTCCAGCGAACTGTAGTGATAAAGGGTGTTTTTGTTTTTGTTTTTTACTATTATCCTAAAATCGTTTCTCGATATGAATACCGAGAGGATGATGCAATTGTCAGATAGCGTTCATGAGCTAATGGTGCAAGAACGCAACAACGCACATACAGCTGCTGTTTGTTATTTTTTTGGTTCTGGGATGTCTGGTTGCAAAACCTCTGCTTTAGATTTTGGCAAGGCCTGGTTCAAAGAACGCATCATTGTAGAGTTTTCAAAGTTTTCTTTAAAAAAAAAAAAAAAAATTCAACATTGTCCCAGTCCAGTGGAAGTTAAAGACAAGTCATTCTCGACTTACGACCAGAAGTGAGCTCAAAACTTATGTTGTTAAGTGAGAAATTTGTTTTGCCCCATTTTACGACATTTCTTACCACAGTTGTTTAAGTCAATCACTGCCGTTGATAAGTGAGTAACCCGGCTTTTAAGTGAATCTGCCTTCCCCATTTGACTTTGCTGGTCAGAAGGTCGCAAAAAGAGGATCGCGTGACCCAGGGCCGCTGCAACAGTCATAAGTATGAACCAGTTGCCAAGCGTCTGAATTTTGATCACACGATGATGGGGATGCTGCAAAGATTGTAACTGGAATAGTTTTTACTATATCCTATTGGTACTTTGTTGAACTTTTCAAACCTTCTTCCACTTGTCTCTAGCAAAGGTGTTAGCAATAGCACTTAGACCTATTCTATTCTATTCTATTCTATTCTATATTCTATTATTCTATTCTTTTATTCTATCTGTTCTGTTCTGTTCTATTCTATTCTATTCCATTCTATTCTATTCTATTCTATTCTATTCTATTCTATTCTATTCTATTCTATTCTATTCCATTCCATTCCATTCCATTCCATTCCATTCCATTCCATTCCATTCCATTCC
>NW_026844107.1:3235569-3341155 GCF_029531705.1 Pantherophis guttatus
TCCAGGAAAGACCAGGAGGCTGCAAACTCTATGAGGAATTGGGCCGCTATAAAGGTCAGGATGTTCATTCCCACAGGCCATCTGACCGCCTATGACTAACTATGTGCAACAGCACCCTAGGCCAAGAGTTTCCAACCTTGGCAACTTTAAGACTTGTGGACTTCAACTCCCAGAATTCCTCAGCCAGCTTTGCTAAGGTTGGAGACCCCTGGCCTAGGCCATACTTTATTGTCTCATCCAAGCAGTGGTGGGTTCCTCCTGGTTCGGTCCGGTTCGGCCGAGCCGGTAGCGGTGACGATATGACATCACCGAACCGGTTCTCCCCCTCCTACCCCCCCACCCCCCACGTTATTCTTACCTTTTATTTGGTCCCACCCCCAATCTATTGCTGCCTCCTGAGTCGCAGCTGATGACTAGAGGGAAAAAATCTGTTTAAACTCTTGCCAGCAGGGCTTCAAAGGGCCGTCCTACAGCTGATCAGTGTTAAAAGCACACAAATGAGTCGGGTCGTAAGTGCGAGGAGTGGTCATAAGTGCGAGGACCTTCCAGAAATGACTCTGACCAGCTAGCCATGCCCACCTAGTCACATGACCTCCAAGCCACACCCACAAAATAAGCCACGCCCACAGAACCGGTAGTAAAAAAAATTAGAACCCACCCCTGCATCCAAGTTGCCTACTCCTTTGACAGAAATTCCAAAGCAAATATTTGTTCATTAGATTTTTGTCCCACCTTTATTTCTTTAGAAATAACTCAAGACGATGTAGGTACATAATATTCCTTCTTTCTCCTATTTTAACTCTGAGAAGTCGGTTGGGCTGAGGCAGACTGAGTGGCTCAAGATCACCCAGTAGTTTGCTTTCATGGCTAAGACGGGACTGTCTCCTGGAGATTGGCCCAAAGTCAGCCAGTTTTTATGCATAAGGCAGGACTAGAACTCACAGTCTCCTGGTTTCTGGGCCAGCAGAACCACTCTAGCACCCTACTGAATTGCATGAGATGTTTTCCAGATTTTCAAGATCTCCTTCAAAGATTACTCAAACTTAAGTAAGGCTCTACTCTGTAGCCACCAGATTCCCCTTAAAACAAAAAATGAAAGAGATTTTGGAAGGGAACCTCACAAAGCCATTTTGCAAAACAGAAAATAACAGCCACCTTTTGCATATGGAAAGTCCCAATTTTCAATTCCTAGTTCCTCTTGCAAAACGGAGCCGATAACAGGTGAAAGGAAATACACTGAAAGTAATTTCCAGCCCTTCCAGACATTAAAAGACCTTTGGAAAGAATCAAGACAAAAGAAAGTACACATATAGACTGGGTGAAGAGTGGGTTCTACTTACCTTTACTACCGGTTCGCAGCGGGGTCATGTGCGTGCGCTCGCTTTGCTCATGCGCACGCACAGAAGCGTTTTGATAATGTTAGGGTGCGTGGGCGGGGTCTCCCACCGTTTTTACTACTGGTTCTATAGAACCGGTGCGAACCAGGGGCAACCCACCACTGGACTGGGTGAAACCAGGCTTAATAGCAGTAATGGGAGAGGGATCTTGGAGTCTTAGTGGATAACCAGTTAAATATGAGCCAACAGTGTGTAGCGGCAGCCAAAAAAGCCAATGCAATCCTCAATTGCATTAACAGAGGGATACAATCAAGATCAAGGGAGGTATTAATACCACTCTGTAAAGCCTTGGTATAAAGAGCCTTGGTAGTACAGTGGTCTAAAGCACCCTGTTATTAAAACCAGCTGCCTGCAATTACTGCAGGTTCGAATCTCGCCAGGCTCAAGGTTGACTCAGCCTTCCATCCTTTTTAAGGTAGGTAAATTGAGGACCCAGTTTGTGGGGGCAATAAGCTGACTTTGTATAAATATACAAAAGGATGAAGGCTATTGCTTAGCACATTATAAGCCGCCCTGAGTCTCCGGAGAAGGGCGGCATATAAATCAAATTAAAAAAAAAAAGCCTTAGTAGGACCATACCTAGAGTACTGCATCCAGTTTTGGTCACCACACTATAAAAAAGATGTTGAAACTCTAGAAAGAGTGCAGAGTGCAGAATGATGAGGGGACTGGAGGCTAAAACATACGATGAACAGTTGCTGGAACTGGGCATGGCTAGTCTAGTGAAGAGAAGGACCAGGGGAGACAGGAGAGCAGTCTTCCAATATTGGAGGGGCTGCCACAGAGAGGAGGGGGTCAACCTATTTTCCAAAGCACCTGAAAGCCAGACAAGGAATAATGGATGGAAACTGAACAAGGCGAGATTCAACCTAGCAATAAGGAGAAATTTTCTGACCATGAGAGCAGTCATCAGCTTGCCTTCAGAAGTTGTGGGAGCTTCATCAAGAAGGGACTGGACTGCCATTTGTCAGAAATGGTGTAGGGTCTCCTGCTTGGGCAGGGGATTGGACTAGATGACCTACAAGGTCCCTTCCAATTCCGTTAATCTGTAATCTGTAAAATTTTGAAGGGTGACCAAACGAACTGTGTCTAAACTCAGAAGTTCTACAGATGCAGATCAATAGAAATAAAGCAATCCTTCATGAAGCAAAATTAACCCAAAAAATGTTATTATCCTCAATGTACAAAACAAGTAAAACCAAACCATTATTCCCAGTCAAACAGTACAGGTAGTCCTCGATTTACAACAGTTCATTTAACGACCAGGCTTTCAAGAAGAGACTGGACTGCCATCTGTCAGAAATGGTGTAGGGCAGTGACGGCGAACCTTTTTGCCACCAAGTACCGAAAAGGGAGCACTTTGCGTGCTCGGCAGGGCTGCAACCAGGAAGAAGAGCACACCGGATAAAGTACTTTTGGTTTCTGGCAAGCAAGTCTTCTGGTTACTGCCATGCATGCACATGTGCCGATCAGCTGGCTGGCACGCATGCTCATGCCAGACAATGGAAGACCAGCTCTTCCCCCAGGAGTGGGGAGGGAATGGAGATTTTACAATATCCTTCCCCTGCCACGCCCACCAAGCCACACCCACAGAACCGGTAGTAAAAAGTTTTTGAAACCCACCACTGCAGCCAGTTAGCAATTATGTTGGGAAGAGTTATTTATTTATTTATTTATTTATTTATTTTAAATTTATATACTGCCCTTCTCCCTGAGGACTCAGGGAGTACAGCCAGAATTAAAAAACATAAAATACAAATATTAAAAAACAATTAAAATATATATAAATTTGGCCCAAAATTAAAAATACAAACCCATTAAAACATTTAAAATTTCTTCTTAAGCCAGCCCGGCTTGCTGGAAAAAGTGGGTTTTAAGGGCACGGCGGAAGGCGCTAAGGTCTTGGATTCTCCTTATCTCTGGGGGCAACTGATTCCAGAGGGTAGATGCCCCCACAGAGAAGGCCCTCCCCCTGGGGGTCACCAGCCTACATTGATTGGCTGATGGCACCCTGAGGTTAGCAGTTAAAGGAAACCAGGCCACCAAAGAACATGATGGCTGGACAGCGTCAAAGCTGACACTAGCCAGAGCATAGAACAACTCAAAGAAGTACTGCAAGATCAGAAGAAGTGGAGACACCTTAGCCCACAGAATCACCAAGACTTGGGCATGACTAAACAGATATCATCATCATCATCATCATCATCATCATCATCATCATCATCATCACAGTCAGCCAGATGTTCAGACTAGAGTTAATATTTTTATCCACCTATTGAGTCCTTCCAAAGCACCTGAGTTAGACAGATGTTATTGTTTGATGTTTGATGATGTTACAGATATCCTCATAGAATGTCAGCTGTTCCGAGTAAAGCTGCCTTTTGCAATTGACTATTGGGGATTTTGTCAATGCCGACGGTGCTCCAATTCTTTCGGGATTGCACCCAAGGCGCCTATGACTTTCTTTGAATAACAGAATAACAGAGTTGGAAGGAACCTTGGAGGTCTTCTAGTCCAACCCCCTGCTCAGGCAGGAAACCCTATACTGTTTCAGACAAATGCTTGTCCAATCTCTTCAGGAAGACCCCTTGCAGGGTCGAGCTGAGGAGTTTGTGCAGTTCCTGCATGATAAAGTCGCTCGGATTCGGGAAGGCTTGGACTCCGACTGGGTGAGTCCAGGGGAGGAGACGGGGGTAGGTCTTGAGAACATTATCTGGGAAGAGTTTGACCCTGTAACTCCCGAGGACGTGGACAGGATTCTGGGTAGGCTTAGTGCTGCCACATGTTTATTGGACCCGTGTCCCTCCTGGTTGGTACTGGCCTCCCGGGAGGTTACATGAGGCTGGCTCCAGGGGATTATAAATGCTTCTCTGAGTGAGGGGACCTTTTCTGCCACCTTGAAGGAGGCGGTGGTGAGGCCCCTTCTCAAGAAGCCTTCCCTGGACCCGGCTGTATTAGCAAATTACCATCCGGTCTCCAACTTTTGCTTTGTGGCGAAGGTTGTTGAGAGTGTGGTGGCACGACAGCTCCCCCAGTACCTGGATGAAGCTGTCTATCTGGACCCTTACCAGTCGGGCTTCAGACAGGGGTACAGCACGGAAACGGCATTGGTCGCATTGGTGGATGATCTCTGGAGGGCTCGGGACAGAGGTTTTTCCTCTGTTCTGGTCCTATTAGATCTCTCAGCGGCTTTTGATACCATCGACCATGGTATCATGCTGCAGCGGTTGAGGGGGTTAGGAATAGGAGTCACCGTGTTGCGGTGGTTCTCCTTCTTCCTCTCCGACCACTCGCAGTTAGTGTTGGCAGGGGGGCAGAGGTCGACCTTGAGGCGCCTCGCTTGGGGGGTGCCGCAAGGGTCGGTCCTCTTGCCCCTTCTGTTCAACATGTATGTGAAGCCGCTGGGTGAGATCATCCGTGGTTTTGGGGTGAGGGTACATCAGTACGCTGAAGACACTCAGCTGTACATCTCCAGACCACCCCAATGATGCCCTTGACGTGATGTCCCACTGCCTGGAGGCTGTATGGGTCTGGATGGGGAGAAATAGGCTCAGACTCAACCCTTCCAAGACTGAGTGGCTGTGGCTACCAGCATCCCGGTATAGTCAGCTGACGCCATCGCTGTCTATAGGGGGTGAATCTCTACCTCCCACAGAGAGGGCTCGCAATCTGGGCGTCCTCTTGGATGCACGGCTGTCTTTAGAAGAGCATATGACTGCCGTGGCCAGTGGGACTTTCTGTCAGGTTCGCCTGATTTGCCAGTTGAGTCTCTTTTTGGACTGGGACACCTTGCGCACAGTCACTCACGCCCTTGTTACCTCCCGGCTGGACTACTGTAATGCTCTCTACATGGGGCTCCCCATGAAGACACTCGGAGGCTCCAACTGGTCCAGAATGCGGCTGCGCGGGTAATTATGGGTGCAACTTGTTGCGCCCATGTAACACCTCTCCTGCGCAAGCTGCACTGGCTCCCAGTGGTCTTCCGGGTGCAATTCAAGGTGTTGGTTACCACCTTTAAAGCGTTCTATGGCTCAGGACCTGGGTACTTACGAGACCGCCTTCTGCCACCGATAGCCTCCCACCGACAAGTTCGCTCCCACAGAGAGGGACTCCTCAGGGTTCCGTCGGCCAAATTATGTCGGCTGGTGACACCCAGGGGGAGAGCCTTCTCTGTGGGAGCCCCTGCCCTTTGGAATGAACTGCCCCCGGACATACGCAAGAACTCTGACCTCCGAGTTTTCCACTGTGCTCTTAAGACCCTGCTCTTCTGACAGGCAGGGCTAGCTTCATAAATTGAGTTTTAAATTCAGAGTTCTTAAATTTTTTTGGTTTTTTAAGCTAATTTTGGCCTTAAATGTATTACTTTTAAGAATTTTTTAAATTTAAATTGTGATATTTGTATTGTGTTTTACCTGGCTGTACACCGCCACGAGTCTCTCGGGAGAGGGGCGGTATAGAAATAAAATTATCCTTATCCTTATCCTTCTTAAAAGCCTCCAATGTTGGAGCACCCACAACTTCTGGAGGCAAGTTGTTCCACTTGTTAGGATATGGTTTGAGCCTAACAAGTTGTCCAGGCAATATATGTGTTCTGTGACTTTAATGTGAATATGTATTGTGTGACTTTAAAGTTTTTCTGCTGATTCATTGTAATGCTGAGTCATGATAATCAGAGGTTGTGAATGTATTTAAGTAAGGTACTGTAATGTATTCAGTTTGATGATATGCTACCATTGTGTGAGGAGTTGCTATGATATGCTATCATCGTTTGATGGATCTGCTACCATCGTGGTTTATGAACCAGAGTGAGTTTGTTATATAACCAAATGTTTGTTTGGTAAGATATCTGTAACTACTGGACTGATTTAACTGGCAAAGACTTGGAATTTGTTTAAAGACTATGAGACTGTTTTTCTACTATAAAGTAAGCTTTTGATAAACCAGTTTGCATATCTCTTATTCATTGCTCTCAGCAACGTTTCTCTGTGCTCTACACTCTGCTGGTTGGTAACACAACAACAATATCCTTAACACCACTGATGAATTGTTCTAACTGTCAGGAAACTCCCCCTTATTTCTAGGTTGCTTCTCTCCTTGATTAGTTTCTATCCGTTGCTCCTGGGAATTCTGCGAGTTGAAGTCCTCCAGGCTTAAAGTTGCCAAGGTTTGGAGACCCCTGCTCTGGAGAATAGCTTGACCCCTTCTTCTTTGGGGCAGCCCCTCGGCTTTCTTTTGCCACAGTCATTCTATATCTATTTGCAGGCCTTCGCAATTTTGTTATTTTCTCCAGTTCTTTCTCTTTCTCTTCTGCTGTTATTGTTTGTGGTTATTATTACTGTGCCTACCGGAGGTGGGGGACACACACACAATCTATTCCTTTCCAAAAGTCAATATTTGAGCCACCGTATTGAGAAGCGCCATCTGTCCTACCCCTGGACGTCCTTTGTAGAAGCAAGAAGCAATTATTCTCTCTTCTCCTTCTGAAGGCGAGAGGCGACTTTGCACACGACGCCATGCCTGGAAAATGACTCTAACCATTATTTTGCCGGCAATTGTGACTTTTGTCCTTCTGCTATCTCCCACCTCCTGGGACCTTAATAGAGGGCAGCTAAGAAGCCGTTTTCTCCTCCCTGCTCCTACAGTCATCCAAGGTCACCTACCACCTATCCTTTAAGGATGCTTCTCCATGCTGCAGGAGATTTCAAATGGATGGTACAGCCGAAGACATGCCGTGGGATATGTTTACTTCCATTTCAGGCCTTGCTAACTCAGAAAGGATGTTTGTGATGTTACTGGGTGGGGAGCAGAGGTGGGATTCAGCCGGTTCAGACTGGTAGTGGTAACCTGCGGGTGGGCCCATCCATCCACCCGGGTGCAATCCCGTCCGATATCGCTGTGTTTTGTTTTTTTTAGAATTTTTTTTTTTTTAATTTAAAACACACAAATAAACATACAATACATCTTTTCGGAACAGAGCATTGATCCGGTCATAAATTTGTTCAACTTTTTGTTCATCTTTAACAGAATTTTATATATTCGATTTTTGCCATAACACTTATCACATATCTCCTCTAAATTGGCTTTTATATAAATGGTAGATAGATGTTAAATAGATAGAATTTAGGGAAATACTTGTGAATTGTATTATGTTGTGCTATTCGAATTAAGAACTTTGTTTAAATGTTAAATTGGTACATTTTCAAGATTAGAGATAAGATTTAAATTTGATTAAATAAATATTGATTAAATAAAGACTTAATGAATATTATATGAAGTAATAATAAAATGTAAGGAAGTTCTAGAAATGGAAATAAGATTTAGAAATATAAACATGTTTGAATTGTATTTTTAATAATGAGTATTTGGGGTAAGAATTGTGAAATGTATTATGAGGTATTAATTGAATTAAGATTTAAGGTGGATTAATAGAAGGGTAATTGCTTTGATTAAGTTAATATGAGTTAGCTTTCTATAAGACGGTAATAGTTGAGATATGTGATAAGTGTTATGGCAAAAATAGAATATATAAAATTCTGTTAAAGAAGATGATATCGCTGTGTTTTTGACGCCGTAAGCATGTGCGGATGGTGTGCGTGAGTGAATTGCCGTGTTGTTTGATGTCGCACACATGTGTGGAGGGCACGCACATATGCACTCACGTTTCCAGTGCTGGGCGAACCAGTTGCTACAGTATGTGAAACCCATCTCGGGTGGGGAGGGCAAACCCCCCCAAAATATGTCCTTTTTTTTTTTCAGACTTTCAGGTGGGCATCACAGGTAGTCCTTGACTTACGACCGCAATTGAGCCCTGCATTTATGTCGCTAAGCGAGACTGTGTTTAGGCGAGTTGTGCCCAGGACTTTTCTTGCCAGGGTTGTAAAGGGGAATCACTGCCGTCGATAAGTTAGTAACACGTTAAGTGAATCTGGCTTTCCCCCTTGACTTTGCTGGTCCGAAGGTCGCAAAAGGGGATCGTGTGACCCGCCTGGGATGCTGGAACCGTCATAAATACGAGGAAGTGGCCAAGCGCCTGAATCTTGAGCATGTGACCCTGGAGAGGCTGCAATGGTTGTAAGTGAGAAGACTGCTCATAAGTCACTTTTTTCAGTGCTGTTGTAACTTCGAACCATCACTAAATGAATTGCTGTAAGTTGAGGACTACAAATATAATAGAACCGTGATGGCGAACCTATGGCACGCGTGCCACAGGTGGCACGCTGTGCCATATCGGTGGGCACGTGAGCATTGCCCTAGCTCAGCTCTGGCACGCATACATGAGCCGGCCAGCTGATTTTCGGGCCTAGGTTCGCCATCACAGGTATAGGATCTCCTCCTTGAGCAGAGGGTTGGACTAGAAGACCTCCAAGGTCTCTTCCGGCTCTATGTTTCTGTGTTCTATGTTCTATCTTGGAGAAAATCTATCAATGCGGTTACTACAAATTGACCACAACTTGAGAGTATTGGTTTCAACCAATAGTAAGCATATTTGTCGAAGTTAGATAGCTTGTTTTCATAAATTGTTATCCTGAAATATGAGAAAGTTTATGTAGTAAGGACTTTGGCCATGTTTTGGAGTCAAGACTGATTTCTCATAACGCTGAAAAGTCCCAACATTGAACAGTGTATCTTTTGAACTAGGAAATACAGGTAGTCCTTGACTTACAATGGTTCATTTAGTGACCGTTGAAAGTTACAATGAAACTGAAAAAAGTGACTTATTGTTGTGACCCAGGCCCAAGTAGGTATTATCAGACGCAATCAGTTCGAAAACAAACAGACTTTATTAGAACAGCTGAGAATTAACTCATTCTCAGCGTAGTCCAAACTAATTCAAAACAAATTCTTCATAGCACAATTCTTCAGCCTTATCACCAACCTTGGTCTAATTAGCCAACCTGCCAAAGGCTTTTCTTAGCAAAAGTTCAGAAGCAGAAGACGCCGATAAGAAAAAAATGCAGCAAGACAAGAAACAAATCTATCAACGTTGTTTTCCGACAAAGTGGCCAAGAGCCGTTGCTGGTCTTTTAAGCCTTATGGGAGGGGCCAGTCATCTCTTGGCCTTACTCCCGAGTCGTCCTTTTTGCTTTAGCTGCTCTTGCCTTCTGGCAGCTCTTCTCATGCGTGCACTAGGAACAGGCTCCTCCTGTTCCTCTGCCTCTCTATTGTCAGCCTCTGGAGGCTCCGGAGTCAGCGTGTTAGGAAATGAGTATTACCTACCTTGTTGGGTTGGCAATATATAAACCATCAATATAGCTTTAAGACTGCTGTATTGCATCATATTGTGTCCTGATTGGTTAGCTCTGTAGCCAATCTCCTTAAGAGGGAGCTAGAAACATGGTTTGTTTCTCTTTGCTGTTCTTGCTCTCTGATATCTCTGTACGCTACTGTTTGCAAATCCAGAAGAACTGTTTATTGTGAATGACTACGACGACTGGTAAGAAGACTTTGTTATTAGATTATCCCTGGACTGTCATTTTGCTATTCGTACCTACTCTCAATCGCTTACATGTGCACACTCTTGCTATTCAAGGCTTACTCTGCGAATTCCTTAACACAGCGCATAACTCCCAGATGGCCCTGGCTAGATCTCTGCCTCCGATACAGATTCCTCATCCGGGCCTTCTCCAGCCTCCAGGACTGGCCCATGTTCTTCCTCAACCTCCTCACTGTCCGACTCCACTGCCAACTCCGCAAGCTGCTGGCGGACCACAACCCTTATGACCATTTTTCATAGGATACGACCTTTGCGGCATCCCCATGATCATGTGATCAAAATGCAAAGGCTTGGTAACTGGTTCATATTTATAACGGTTGCAGGGTCCCAGGGTCAGGTGATCCCTTTTTTGCAACCTTCTGACAAACAAAGTCAATGGGGAAGCCAGATTCGCTTAAAAACCGGGTTACTAACTTCACAACTGCGATGATTCATGTAAGAACTGAAGCAAGGAAGTTGATAAAATGGGGCAAAACTCGCTTAACAAACGTCTCACTTAACCACAGAAATTTTGGCCTCAATTGTGGTTGTAAATTGAGGACTTCCTGCATTCCTGCATGAATTAATGGTAAATATTAAATAGTAACAGGTAGTCCTCAATTTACAACATTCCTTTAGCGACCAAAGTTACAACGGCACTGAAATAAGTGACTTATGACCATTTTTCACACTTGTGACCATTGCAGCATCCCCACGGTTACGTGATCAAAATTCGGATGCATGGCAACTGGCAGGTATTTATGACGGTTGAAGTGTCCCAGGGTCACGTGATCACCTTTTGCAACCTTCTGGCAAGCAAAGTCAACGGGGAATCCAGATTCACTTAACAACCGTGTTGCTAACTTAACTGCAGTGATTCTCTTAACAACCGTGGTAAGAAAGGTTGTAAAACAGGGCAAACTTCAGTTGACACAGTCTCGCTTAGCAACAGAAATATTGGTCTCAATTGTGGTCATAAGTCGAGGACTATCCGTATAGGGGGACAAAGATGAATCATGATTACCAAATAATAGTTGGGTGTTTGTACATTTCTACCTGGAAATGATGGAAGAAATGAGATATCGCAATTAAGGATTTTTTAAAGAAATGTTGCATTACAGCAAACCCTCAAGAGAAATTGTTTTGGAAATGGGTTCTGACTCATTTTCCAAAAAAAAAAAAAAAAAAAAAAAGCTGTGAGTTATCAGAATTGGACCATTCAGAGAGAGTAAATATGACTTCACTGGAATTCAGATGGGGTCATTTTTTTTCAGATATTATTCCAAAGTATTTTCTTTTGCCCAACTACATTAGTGATCTGCATCGGGGTGGGTTCTAATTTTTTTTACTACCGGTTCTGTGGGCGTGGCTTATTTTGTGGGTGTGGCTTGGAGGTCATGTGACTAGGTGGGCCTGGCTAGCTGGTCAGTCATTTCTGGAAGGTCCTCGCACTTACGACCAATCCTCGCACTTACGGCCTGACGCATTTGTTTGCTTTTAACACTGATCAGCTGTAGGGCGGCCCTTTGAAGCCCCGCGGCAAGAGTTTAAACAGTTTTTTTCCCCTCTAGTCATCAGCTGGGACTCAGGAGGCAGCAATAGATTGGGGGTGGGGCCAAATAAAAGGTAAGAATAACGTGGGGGGGTGGGAGGGCGGGGTGGGGAGAGAACCGGTTCGGTGACGTCATATCGTCACCACTACCGGCTCGGCTGAACCGGACCAAACCGGGAGGAACCCACCACTGATCTGCATAAAAAACCTAATAGCCTGTGTTTTTGTTCACTTTTCTGTTTAAATATGTCTCGAGCGAAATAATGAAATTATTATTTCATTAATAATACATGGTCCTCGACTTACGACCATTTGTTTAGTGGCCGTTTGAAGTTGACCGTGATGAAATAAAATGCCTGTTGAGCGGTTCTCATAACCGGCATGTACAAGTAGTCCTTGATTTACAACCGTTCGTTTAGCGACCGTTCAAAGTTACAACAGCACTGCAAAAAGTGACTTATGTCTTTTTTCACACTTACGACCGTTTCAGCATCCCCATGGTCACGTCATCAAAATTCAGAGGCTTGGCAACGGACTCATATTTATGATGGTTGAAGGGTCCTGGGGTCACATGATCACCTTTTGCAACCTTCTGGCAAGCAAAGTCAACGGGGAATCCAGATTCACTTAACAACCATGTTACTAAACAGATGCAATGATTCACTTAACAACGGTGGCAAGAGAAGTCGTAAAATGGGGGCAAACTCACTTAAGAAACGTTTCACTTAGCAACATCATTTTTCGGCTCAGTTGTGGTCGTAACCTGAGGACTACCTGTATTCAACAAAGATTTTTTAAATTACTTTTTAAAAAAACCATTTCTCCTTCTTCTAAATTGCAGGCACTCCTAGACTTACAACTTCCATTTAGTGACCATTCCAAGTGACAACGGCATTGAAAAAAGTGACTCGTGGCTGATTTTCACACTTATGACCATTTCAGCGTCAGTGCGGTCACATCATCAAAATTCCGGTGCTTGGCAACTGGCATGTACTTATGACAGTTGCAACGTTTGCCATTTGTGACCTGCCTGGCTGGCTTCTCACAAGCCAAAAGCTTCTGGAGGAAGCCAAATTTACTTAATGACCACAAGCTGACTTTGTATAAAAAAAAGAACACCGCTTAGGGGGCCCCCGAAAGCCCTACTAAGCAGGTCTATACAAAAAGTATGAAGGCTATTGCTTAACGCATTGTAAGCCGCCCTGAGTCTCCGGAAAAGGGCGGCATATAAATCGAACCAATAATAAATAAATAAATAAATAAATGATTCCTTTAACAAGTGCAGCGATTCACTTAACAACCATGGCAAAAAGGTCATAACATGTGGCAAAGCTCACTGAACAGCTGCTTGGTTAGCAAGGGAAATTTTGAGCTCAGTTGTCGTCGTAAGTCGAGGACTACTTGTAGGGGGGTTTCAGAGTCCTTTTCCCAGGCCTAACATTTGCCCCCTCCCAGTTTCTAGAACCTGTTTTGGGGTCCCCAGGCCTGTTTCATTTGCTTAGTTACTCACAACACCCAGTGGTGAAATCCACATTTTTTTTTACTACCAGTTCTGTGGGCGTGACTTGGTGGGCGTGGCGTGGCTTGGCTTGGTGAGTGTGGCTTGGTGGGCATGGCAGGGGAAGCATACTGCAAAATCCCCATTTCTTCCCCACTCCTGGGGGAAGGGTACTGCAAAATCTCCATTCCCACCCCACTCCAGGGGAAGGATATTGCAAAATCCCCATTCCCTCCTCACTCCTGGGGGAAGGGTACTGCAAAATCCCCATTCCCTCCCCACCCCAGGGGGAAGGAAATTGCAAAATCCCCATTCCCTCCCCACTCCAGGGGGAAGGATATTGCAAAATCTCCATTCCGACCCCCACTCTGGGGCCAGACAGAGGTGGTATTCTCTGAACTGCTCAAAATTTCCGCTACCGGTTCTGCAGAACCTGTCAGAACCTGCTGGATTTCACCCCTGATAACACCCCTGTTTTATTTTCACTCGCTTTCCCCCTCTTTGGCCAAGTTTTTTTTTTTTTTTTGCTGAACTTGGGCCAAATGGCCCATTAGCGATCCACATGCCTTGTGAGTTTCCAGGAGACACACCAAGTCTTGGGAGGGGGAACAGATTGCTAGCTGTGTGCTGACACAACCAGGGCGTGAGTCACGCTGGTTGTTCTCAGCTCTTTCCAGAATTTAATTCATGGAACGGTTCTCCTGCCAAGAACGGCGACCAAATCTAGAAGGGAGAAGAATGTGAACAATATGATCACAGGGAAGAAACTGGGTTGCACTTTCTCTGAAAGCATCTTGGTCATCGTTTTCTCCTTCTCCTTCTCCTTTTCCTTCTTCACCACCTTCTCCTTCTCCCTCTCCTCCTTGTCTTTCTCTTTCTTCTCCTTTTTCCTTCTTCTCTCTTCTCCTTTTCCTTCTCCTCTTTCTCCTTCTTCTCCTTCTCCTTCTCTTTCTTCCTCTTCTCTCTCCCCTTCTTTTTCTTCTCTTTTTCCTTCTCTTTCTTCTCTTTCTTCTCCTTCTCCTTCTCTTCTTTTTCTTCTTCTTCTCCTTCTCTTACTTCTTCTCTTTTTTCTTCTCCTTCTCCATCTCCTCCTTTTCCTTCTTCACCACCTTCTCCTCCCTCTCCTCCTCCTCCTTCTCTTTCTTCTCCTTCTCCTTCTCTTTCTTCTTCTTCTCCTTCTCTTACTTTTTCTCTTTCTTCTCCTTCTCCATCTCCTCCTTTTCCTTCTTCACCACCTTTTCTTCTCCTTCTCTTCTCTTTCTTCTTCCTTCTTCTAACTTTTTCTTTTTCTTCTCCTCCACTCCTCCTCCTTCACCTTCTTCCCCTCACTCCTCCTCTCTCCTCCTCTCTTTCTCCTTCTCCTTCTCTCTCTTTCTTCTCCTTCTCCTTCTCTTCTCTTCTCTTCTTCTCCTCTCTCTTCTCTTCTCTTTCTTCTCTCTCCTTCTCCATCCTCCTTTTACTTCTTCACCCCCTTCCTCCCCTCCTCTTCCTCCTTCTCTTTTTCTCTTTCCCTTCTCCTTCTCCTTCTCTTCTCTTTCTTCTTCTTCTTCTTCTCTTACTTCTTCTCTTTCTTCTCCTTCTCCATCTCCTCCTTTTCCTTCTTCACCACCTTCTCCTCCCTCTCCTCCTCCTCCTCCTCTTTCTTCTCCTTCTCCTTCTCTTCTCTTTCTTCTCCTTCTCCTTCTCTTCTCTTTCTTCTTCTTCTCCTTCTCTTACTTCTTCTCTTTCTTCTCCTTCTCCATCTCCTCCTTTTACTTCTTCACCACCTTCTCCTCCCTCTCCTCTTCCTCCTTCTCTTTCTTCTCCTTCTCCTTCTCCTTCTCCTTCTCCTTCTCTTCTCTTTCTTCTTCTTCTTCTTCTCTTACTTCTTCTCTTTCTTCTCCTTCTCCATCTCCTCCTTTTCCTTCTTCACCACCTCTCCTCCCTCTCCTCCTCCTCCTTCTCTTTCTTCTCCTTCTCCTTCTCTTTCTCCTCTTTCTTTTTCTCTTTCTTCTCCTCTTTTTCCTTTTCCTTCTCTTTCTTCTCCTTCTTCTTCTTCTCTTTCTCCTTCTTTCTTCTCATTTTCCTTCTCCTTCTCCATTTTTCCTTCTCCTTCTCCTTCTCCTTCTTTTCCTTCTCCTTCTTCTCCTTCTCCTTCTCCTTCTTCACCTTCCCTTTCTTCTCCTTCTCCTTCCTGTCCCCTCCAAAGAAACATCAAAGGATCAGTTTCATGGGAGACAATTTTTCCACAGACTGGAGGAGGGGGAGATGAGGAGTGTGCAACCTACTTCCTGCACATGTGCAGTTTTGCTCACTTGCCGCTCACCTCCAACTATGCGGCCCAGTTCCTAACCGGCCATGGTCCAGTTCTGGTCCCCAGCCCAGGGGTTCGGGATCCCTGTTGTAGAGAATATGGTAGAAAGTAAATTCACTTCAGGTAGTCCTCGACTTACAACCATTCATTTAGTGAGCATTCAAAGTTAAAGTACCAATAAAAAAAGCAACTTATAACCATTTGTCACATGACCATTGCAGCATCCCCGTGGTCACATGATCAAAATTCAACTGGCAACTGACTCATATTTATGACGGTGTCAGTGACCCAGGTCATGTGATCCCCTTTTGTGACCTTCTGACAAGCAAAATCAATGAGGAAACCAGATTCACTTAACAACCGTGTTATTAACTGCAGTGATTCACTTAACAGCTGTGTGGCAAGAAAGGTCATAAGGTCATCGGCCAATATTTTTCAGTCACAACTTGAAATGATCGCAAAATGAGTGCTTGTAAGAGAAGACCTTAAAAGAGAAGCAACCTAGAACTAAGGAGAAACTTCCTAACAGTGAGAACGATTAATCAGTGGAACATCTTGTCTTCAGAAGTTGTGGGAGGTTTTTAATGACAGATTGGATAACCATTTGTCTGAAATAGTAGGGTTTCCTGCCTAAGCAGGGGGTTGGACTAGAAGACCTCGAAGATCCCTTCCAGGGGTGAAATCCAGCAGCTTCTGACAGGTTCTGGAGAATCGGTAGCGGAAATTTTGACTAGTTCGGAGAACCGGCAAATGCTACCTCTGGCTGGCCCCAGACTGTGGTGGGAATGGAGATTTTGCAATATCCTTCCCCCAGGAGTGGGGAGGGAATGGAGATTTTGCAGTATCCTTCCCCTGGAGTGGGGTGGGAATGGAGATTTTGCAATATATTTCCTCTGGAGTGGGGTGGGAATGGAGAGTTTGCAGTATCCTTCCCCTGCCATGCCCACCAAGCCATACCCACCACGCCATGCCACGCCACGCCCACAGAACCGGTAGTAAAAAAATTTGGATTTCACCACTGTTCCCTTCAAACTTTTGTTACTCTGTATTCTGACTACCTATACAGCCAAATACCAGCATTTTCCAATGGAAGCCTGGTAAGATATGCATCTTAAAATACTTCTGCATTTATTCCAAAAACAACGCGATGTAGACATACAATTTCACACCGGCAGAGTTTACTTTTTTAAAACCAGCCTGACATTTCCCCCTGCCTCTTCTTAATGATCTGTGCCTTGGCTGCTCATATTTTCGCCCCCCCCATTACTCTAGGCGAAAACTGCGGGGTCTATAAAAATATACAGCCTGAGTGAATCACCTGATGGGTGCTGTCAAAACAGTCGGAAGGGGGTGACAGCCGACATCTCAGCTGCCAGTCAGGTTTTGCAGCAACGAAGGAAAATCTTGACCCTGAAAAACACGAGGTTCTGCCATAAAGAACATTTTGACTCTAAATATTTGCACGTTAACTGACAAGCGTGCTTGGGGAAAAAAAAAACCCACCGTCATAAATAAAAAAAGCATCTTAAACTCCTGCTGGTTCGGAAGTCACAGTGAGAACAAACTAACCTGTTCGTCTCGCTCAATCCCATCCGCGTTAAGCCCTCGTCGGAGTCTTTCTCAACTCTTGAGCTGCACGCGGAAGTCATCAAATGCACCTTCACCTTCACAGATATGAAATCTGACTGACTTTCTGGCTGGGATTTGAGATTTCCTGAGTCCTTTCTCAAACACCTGTAATAAATGGGAGTTCGGTTTGGACTGGTTCGGGTGAGCCGGTAGCGGCGACTGCGGGTGGGGGTGGGCCCATCCCCGCCCCCGCCCACCCACCCCAGCGTAAAGACGTCCTATTTAGTCACATTTCGGAGGATGGGCACATGCGCGGAAGGCCAGGCGCATGCGTGGAAGGTTCTAGAAACTGGGAGGGGCGAACCAGTGGTAAGCATTTCTGAAACCCACCACTGGTTAGGAAGCTCAAGAATGTAGGAAGAAATGGCTTGCGGAAGCTACAGTGTTCATCCAGATGACAGAGCAAGCATCATGAAGTTGTTTGGGGATATATAGGTACATGCAACGCTACTTCCCCTCTGTGATGGAATGACGGAGAGGCAGGTTGGTCTAGTGCTTAAGGCACCAGGTTGGAAGTTGGGAGATTAATTCAGGCATGAAAGCAGGCTGGGTGACTTTGGGCCAATCACCAGGAGACGGTGAGTTCTAGTCCCGCCCTAGGCATGAAACCAGCTGGGTGAGTTTGGGTCTATCACCAGGAGACGGTGAGTTCTAGTCCCCCCTAGGCATGGAAGCCAGCTGGAGTTTTGGGTCTATCACCAGGAGACGGTGAGTTCTAGTCCCGCCCTAGGCATGGAAGCCAGCTGGGTGAGTTTGGGTCTATCACCAGGAGACGGTGAGTTCTAGTCCCGCCCTAGGCATGAAAACCAGCTGGGTGAGTTTGGGTCTATCACCAGGAGACTGTGAGTTCTAGTCCCGCCCTAGCAGGAAAACCAGCTGGGTGAGTTTGGGTCTATCACCAGGAGACGGTGAGTTTCTAGTCCCCCCCTAGGCATGGAAGCCAGCTGGGTGTTTGGGTCTATCACACCGGAGATGGTGAGTTCTAGTCCCGCCCTAGGCATGGAAGCCAGCTGGTGAGTTGGGTCTATCACCAGGAGGACTGAAGTTCTAGTCCCCAAGCAAGGGTGGAAGCCAGCTGGGTGAGTTTGGGTCTATCACCAGGAGACGGTGAGTTCTAGTCCCGCCCTAGGCATGGAAGCCAGCTGGGTGAGTTTGGGGTCTATCACCAGGAGACGGTGAGTTCTAGTCCTCGCCACTAAGGCATGGAAGCCAGCTGGGTGAGTTTTGGGTCTCTATCACCAGGAGATGTGAGTTCTAGTCCCGCCCTAGGCATGAAAGCCAGCTGGGTGAGTTTGGGTCTATCTCCCAGGAGACTGGAGTTGTAGTCCCGCCCTAGGCATGAAAGCCAGCTGGGTGAGTTTGGGCCAATTGCCAGGTGGCCATGAGTTCTAGTCCCACCTTAGTCATGGAAGCCAGCTGGGTGACTTTCAGCCAGTCACCCTCTCGCAGCCCTAGGAAGGAGGCGGTGTCAAACCGCTTCTGAAATCTTGCCCAGAAAAAACTGCAAAAAAAATACACAGGCAGCCTTTGAGAATCATTCAGACACAATCGAACAGAAGAAGAAGAAGAAGAAAATAAAAATAAAACCCCATTGAATGGCATCGTTGCCAAGGCAAGATCTGGAGAAGTTAATGAGGGATGACAAATTGCCAAGACATGGATGGAGCTGTTCTCTCATCCCTGGAGAAATTATCCACCCATTTCCCCCCCCTCCCACCTCCCCACCATCAAATGGAAGTATTCCAAAGCCCATTTTCAGACCTTCGTGGAGAAATTACCCAGGGAATGAAACTGCATTTCCCAAGGAAGGGGAGTTCTGATTCCTTCTTCACAGCTTTTGTCCCTTTCCTCTCCTCTCAGCCACATTTTCTGATCCAACAGCAGAAAATTGTCACTTGGCTGGAAGACGCCTCCAACATAGCCAGTGGGTGTATTTGACAGTTTTCATCCCTGGAAGCAGTGCTTGCTTGCATTCATGGGGAAATGAATTCCCTCCTTTGGCATTTCTCCATCAATGCTTCGGAAATCCGGCGTACATCTGCCCATCACGATGTTATCAAAATCCCCGAAAGATCTACTCATAGCGTTATAGAATCCTAGTAGGGCTGGTGGAAGGGACCCTGAAGGTCTTCTAATCCAACCCCCTGCTCAAGGCAGGAGACTTTACACCATCCCAGGCAAATGATGGTCCAGTCTTTTTTTGGGGGGAAACCTCCAGAGATGGAGCACCCACAATTCTGGGAGGCAAGCTTTTCCTTTGGTTACAGGTAGTCCCCGATTTACGAAAAGCACCTTTGGGACAGCCGTGACCTGGATGACTGAGAATCTCTACAGACAAACGACCAGCTGTCTGCAAGGAGTATCAATCCTTCCATTCCCCACCATTCAGTCAGAGCTGAAGAAGCTTCTTGGAGGAGAAGCGACACGTCTTCAAAGAAAAAGCAAGGAAGTCCAGTTGCTTCTTGAAAAAAAGCACCTTCGGGACAACCTGGACGACTGAGAATCTCTACAGACTTTTAGCTGCACAGTTTGGGATGAACAGCCTTGGAATGGTGTGGGAGTAGGAATGGATTTCCAGAAGGAAAATTGCAGACTCCAGGAACCATTTATTTATTTATTTTATTTATTTATTTAATTTATATACCGCCCTACTCCCGAAGGACTCAGGGCGGTGAACAGCCAAACAGTAAAAATATATAGATACAAAATTTAAAAACAAAGTAAAATCGAATTAAACAATTTGGCCCAGACAGATTAAAACCCCAATCATTTAAAAAACCGATTAAAATTTGCATAATTAAAAAGAGGGAAAAGATTAGGCCAGGCCCGCCTGGTGGAATAAAAAGGTCTTAAGAGCGCGGCGGAAGGTGCGCAGATCTGGGATCCCCTGTATCTCCGGGGGGAGCTCGTTCCAGATAGTAGGTGCCCCCACAGAGAAGGCTTTCCCCCTAGGGGCTGCTAGTCGACATTGTTTGGCTGACGGCACCCGGAGGAGCCCCTCTCTATGAGAACGTACAGGCTGGTGGGAGGCTATTGGTGGTAGTAGGCGGTCCCGTAGATCAGTGGTCTCCAACCTTGGGAAGTTTATGATTTGTGGACTTCAATTCCCAGAATTCCTCAGCCAGCGCATGCTGGCTGAGGAATTCTGGGAGTTGAAGTCCACAAGTCATAAACTTGCCAAGGTTGGAGACCACTGCCGTAGATAACCAGGTCCTAAGCCATGGAGCGCGCTAAAGGTGGTAACCAAAACCTTGAAGCGCACCCGGAAGACCACCGGGAGCCAGTGCAGCTCGCGCAGGAGAGGTGTTACATGGGAACGCCATGTCGCTTCCATTACCACCCGCGTGGCCGCATTCTGGACCAGCTGGAGCCTCTGGGTGCACCACTCTGGTGACCCTGAGGACACACATAAACATCCAAGTGGCCTCAATGGCTCTCTAAAAGGATGCAAATGACAGCTGTCTGCAAGGAGTATAAATCCTTCTATTCATCATCGTTCAGTCAGAGCTGAAGAAGCTTCTTGGATGAGAAGCGAAACATCCTCAAAGAAAAAGCAAGAAAGTCCAGTTATCTTCTGAAAAAAAACCCTTTGGGAAAACCATGATCTGGATGACTGAGAATCTCTGCAGACATATCATCTTTGTTGCTCTTCTCCACATTCTTCCCAGGCTCTCAACTTTTTTTTTTTTGTATTGGGGTGACCAAAACTGGAGACAATATTCCAAGTATGGTTTCACCATCATGGTGTAAAGCAGTAGTATCATTTCTCGTCATCTTGATGTTATCCCTCTGTTGATGCAGCCTAGAATTGTGTTGGCTCTTTGGGCAGCTGCAGAACATTGGTGGCTCATAATTAAGTGGCTCGCTCCAATTTGAATTAGGGCTCAAGTGCAGAGAAAATGGCTAAGAGTGGTGCGGTGGCCTAGAGGTGAGTTCGATCCTAGGTAGAGGCAGATATTTCTCTCTCTGGGCACAATGAGAATATATCTGCCGAACAAAACTCCGCATTGGTGACAGGAAGGGCATCTGGCCACTAAACACTCTGCTAGCTCCATTCAGTTGCCCAGGCTCTCCACCCAGCAAGGGATTATGGTGTCGTTAAATGATGATGACAGAGGAAAAATGGCTGCGGAAAGGGAAAAGTCATCGAGAAAGCAGGCAGGAAAAGTGAGACGCAGAATTCCTTCGAAGAAAATGCAGGAGAAAAGCGATAACGCAGGGTGGTGTTTTTTTTTCTTCAAAAAAGCAGTGTCAGGATGACATTTTCTTTAAAGGTTGGCATCTTCGTAAGCAAAGCCTTAGCCAGGAAAGGAAATGAATGGTTTAAGTGAAGCAGAGAAGAAGCTGAATTGAGTCAGACCGAGAGAGGAAACCTTGTTTACCAGGAATCAGTGTGTCACGGTTAAGAAAGTCTGATTGCCCCTCGGGAAGATGAGATGGTGTAGAGTTGTCTTCTTTGGCATGGCAGTGAACGAGGGCAGCGGTGGGTTTCACATTTTGTTGCTTACTGGTTTGCCGTGCGCGCCTTCCGCTTATGCGGCCAGCCTTCCGCGCATGTGCTTTGCTCGTGTACGCACGTTCTGTGCATGCGGCCAGCCTCAAAAACGTGCCTAAATAGAGCAGGGACAGGTGGACGGGCTCACCTGCAATTTCCACTACCGGTTCAGGTGAATTTATTATTTATTTATTTATTTATTAATCAAATTTCTATACCGCCCTACTCCCGAAGGACTCAGGGCGGTGAACAGCCAAGATAAAATACAGATAATACAAATATTAAAAATCCCTTAAAATTATTAAATATTTTGGCTGAAACACAGATTAAAACACCCAATTTATAAAATCAAATGAATTAAAAATTTAAAAGAGGAGAGTTAGGCCAGGCCAGCCTGCTGAAATAAAAAAGTTTTGAGAGCATGACGAAACGTGCGCAGGTCCGGGATCCTCCGTATCTCTGGGGGGAGCTCGTTCCAGATGGTAGGTGCCTCCACAGAGAAGGCTCTCCCCCTGGGGGCCGCCAGTCGACACTGTTTGGCCGATGGCACCCTGAGGAGCCCCTCTCTATGGGAGCGTACTGGTCGGTGAGAGGCTATTGGTAGCAGAAGGCGGTCTCGTAAATACCCGAACCGAACTGCCTGAATAGCACCTCTGAACGAGGGGAATATTTTTCTATTTCTGTTTCTGACCCGCATCTACATGGAGACGTCTTCTCCACCCATCAGAAACTCCTGGATATATCCTTCGTAAACAGGAAGCATCAATCGTTCCCCTCTCAAATGGACATCATTTGTGGAATCCTTGGTGCCCTCTGAGCTGGGTTGTCTTCTTGCAGACATTTCATTACCCCGCTAGGTAACATCATCAGTGCTGGAAGGGAGCGGGTTTGCTCTCTGTTTAGATACAAGTGGCTTGCCCAAATCAAGGAACCGTCAAGGATACCCTCCCGATATAAGGCCGGCCAAGACTTTCTCCGTTGAATGTCTCTAGCTTTCAAATTCACCCATATACATAAGTCATTTACAATATTGATCATGTTAATGAAATTCACACTGGTCTTACTTATATTTTAGGGCAATGGTGTCCAACTTTGGCAACTTTTAAAATTTGTGGACTTCAATTCCCAGAATACCCCTATTGTAGTTAGAATACTAGGTGGGATTTTCCCAAGTTGTCTATAGAGCATCAAGTTGAAGAGGTGATTTGGGGGGGTCATAGAGGCTTCAAACCATATAGACCAGAGGTGGGTTTCAGCAGGTTCTGACCAGTTCTGGAGAACCGGTAGCGGAAATTTTGAGTAGTTTGAAGAACCGGTAAATACCACCTCTGACTGGCCCCACCTCCATCTATTCTCTGCCTCCTGAGTCTCAGCTGATTGGGAGGAAATGGGGATTTTGCAGTATCTTTCCCCCGGAGTAGGGTGGGAATGGAGATTTTACAGTATCCTTCCCCTGCTACGCCCACCAAGCCATGCCACGCCCACCAAGCCAAACCCAAAGAACTGGTAGTAAAAAAAATTGAAACCCACCACTGATATAGACCCATTAAGCTTTGGTTCTCGAGACCTCTGGGGTAAAAAAAAAAAGAAAGAAAGGCAGACATTATGCATGTTGCAGTGTGCAGCAGCTGCAAAAAAAACCATCAAGAGTTCTAGGCTGCATAAACAGAGGGATAGAATCAAGATCACGTGAAGTGTTAATACCACTTTATAAGGTCTTGGTAAGGGCACACTTGGAATACTGCATCCAGTTTTGGTCGCCACGATATAAAAAGACTCTAGAAAGAGTGCAGAGAAGAGCAACATAGATGATTCGGGGACTGGAGGCTAAAATATACAAACAACGGTTGCAGGAACTGGGTACAGTATGTCTAGTTTAATAAAAAGAAGGACTAGGGGAGACATGATAGCAGTGTTCCAATATCTCAGGGGCTGCCACAAAGAAGAGGGAGTCAAGCTATTCTCCAAAGCACCTGAAGGCAGGACAAGAAGGAATGGATGGAAACACATCAAGGAGAGAAGCAACTTAGAACTAAGGAGAAATTTCCTGACAGAACAATTAACCAGTGGAACAACTGGCCTCCAGAAGTTGTGAATGCTCCAACACTGGAAGTTTTTAAGAAGATGTTGGATAACCATTTGTTTGAAGTGGTGTAGGGTTTCCTGCCTAAGCAGGGGGTTGGACTAGAAGATCTCCAAGGTCCCTTCCAGCTCTGTTATTCTATTTCTATTACAAATGGTGAACAATTATGGGTCTTGGCAGCTGGTTGAGCATTCTGGACATAAAGCAAGGCTAGCATGACTTTCCAACATTTTTCTCAAAAAAATAGCTTTCAAGAATAAAGGAGGAATGCAGAAATGATTAGATGGATCAGATCTCTCCTGAGTTTTATATCCTCTCTATTATACCTCCATGGGTGTCATCTCCACGGGGAGGAAAGGAAAGTGCATATTTCTGCATTTAATTCTCTCTTTTTTTTCATTTTGTTTTGTTCATTCACTGCCTCACCACCTGCGCCTCCTTATGATAATCTGAAATGTCTGCTTATGCCCATCACTGTATTCATGCTACAATGATTGAAAATATCTGCAGCCTCCCCATTGTTCACCTTAATTTAAAAAGCCATTGCTCGCAAAAAAAAAAAAAAAGCTGTTCCATTTCCCAATCTCTCTTTGCTAAGTCTTTTTTTTCTCTCCACCGACAACATGATTTCTAAATGGCATAATCACAATTAATCAAAATGCCAAAAGACGTCTGGTAGAACTCTAAGCATCAGAATGTACAACAAGTCCATGTTACTCAGGAATGTTTCTGGCACTGGTCGGAATTGTTTTGAGCATTGAAATGTTGCCCAATTGTTCTGAAACGCTGCGATTCCTTGTTCTTGGATGGGGCCTGGAGGTTTTAAAGAAGAGATTGGATGGCCGATCGTCTGAAACGATATAATAGGGCCTCTTGCTTGAGAAGGGGGTTGGACTATACTCCAAAGCACCTGAAGGCAGGAGAAGAAGCAAAGGGTTGGAAACTAATCTGTTCTGTCCCCGTCCCACTCATGCACCCACTCATGCACAGACGGCCCGGAGTTAATAAGCCACACAACAAAATCTTTGAAGCTAGCAACCCAGTGGCTAGCTGCCAATTCAGACTTTACTCACACAAAGCAAAGATTAGACTGCAAGCATTCCGATAAAGCAGGCAAAGTTTCAACAATACAAGGATTAGTCCAAATGCAGTCCGACAAGGCAGGCAGAAGTCCAGTAACGCAGAGATCATGGATTATTTCTAGTTTTTGCTCGTCACAAACTGAACCGGCCACCACACCCACATTTATACCCTGTGGGGTGTGGTCCAGTGATTCAGCTAATCTCTGGCACGCCTTCCCCTCTGCTGCGCACGCTTCTCCCTGCGCCGCTGCCGAGGGTCCAGCCAGCACTTATCTACTTCGTTGCTGTCCACCTGTGGCTGCGGGGACGTGCTTGGCTCTGGGCCTTTCTCGTGGCCTTCGGTGTCCTCTGGAGGCATTGCCAGAGAGGAGGGTCCTGGAGAGGGAGGCCTTGCCAACTCCTCTCCCTCACTCTCAGAGTCTGCATCTGTTGATAGCCCAGGCTCAGGCAATAATGGAGCCACAACATAATCAAGGAGATAAGCAACCTGGAACTAAGGAGAAATTTCCTGACAGTGAGGACAATTAACCAGTGGAACAGCTTGCCTCCAGTGCTCCACGACTGGAAGTTTTTAAGAAGAGATTGGACAACCATTTGTTTGAAGTGGTGTAGGGTTTCCTGCTTGAGCAGGGGGTTGGACTAGAAGACCTCGAAGGCAGGGGTGAAATCCAGCAGATTCTGACAGGTTCTGGAGAACCGGTAGCTGAAATTTTGAGTAGTTCGAAGAACCGGCAAATACCACCTCTGGCTGGCCCCAGAGTGGGGTGGGAATGGGAGATTTTGCAGTATCTTTCCCCCAGGAGTGGGGAGGGAATGGGGATTTTGCAGTATCCTTCCCCCTGGAGTGGGGTGGGAATGGAGATTTTGCAGTATCCTTCCCTTGCCACGCCCACCAAGTCACGCGCACCAAGCCATGCCCACAGAACCAGTAGTAAAAACATTTGAATTTCACCACTGCTCCAAGGTCCCTACCAACTCTGTTATTCTGTTCTGTTATTCTGCCTCTCTAGTTCTTCTCCTGTAGCTCAGAATTCGTCAGCCAGTAATTTAGTTCCTCTTTTGCTCTTCATAATTTTAATATTAAGTTTAATGTCGAGCAGCAAAGTGCAATCTGGGTTTTTTTTTAACCTCCAAAGTATAAAAAAAGGTGCATGATTTGGCAATGTCAGTTTTGCCTTATTTTTTTTTTAAAATCAAATGACCAAATCTTAAAACACGGTAAAAAAAAATTCCAGTCTCCTTCTTTCCTGTTGGTTTCACAGGGATGTTGCAATTTTTCCTGCTGGAATGTAAAAATACAGAATGGAATACAGGTGGTCCTCGACTTACAACAGTTCATTTAGTGACCGTTCAAAGTTACAATGGCACTGGAAAAAAAGCACCATGACCATTTTTCACGCTTATGACTATTGCAGCATTCCCCATGGTCACAGATGCTTGACAACTGGTTCACATGTATGACGGTTGCAGTGTCCCCGGAATCATGTGATCCCCTTTTGTGACCATCTGACAAGCAAAGTCAATGAGGAAACCAGATTCACTTAACAACCTTGTTACTAATTTAAGAACGGCAGTGATTTGCTTAACAAAGTGGCAAGAAAAGTCGTAAAATGGAGCAAGCTCACTTAACAACATAAATTTTGGTCTCAATTGTAGTCATAAGTTAAGGACTATCTGTATAGAATAACAGAGTTGGAAGGGATCTTGGAGGTCTTCAGAAAAGGCCCATCTTCTTGGTCCTGCTAAGTGGATCTCTTTAAGAGAGGGGACCTGTTGCATTTATGAGCCTCGGTGACACAGTGGTTAGAGTGCAGTACTGCAGGCTATTTCTGCTGCCTGCCAGCTGCCTGCAATTTGGCAGTTCGAATCTTACCAGGCTCAAGGTTGACTCAGCCTTCCATCCTTCTGAGGTGGATCCAGATTGTTGGGGGACAATAGGCAGACTCTATAAACCTCTTAGAGAGGCCTGTAAAGCACTGTGAAGTGATATATAAGTCCTATTGCTATTCCCAGTTTCCCTACTCTGGTGATTCAGGCTGATGTAACTGGGAAAAGACAGTCTTTCAAATAACCTGACCCCAAACTATGTAGGCAGTGGTGGGATTCAGCCGGTTCGTGCCGGTTCAGGCAAACCGGTCATTAAATTGCTGCCTGTCCCTGTCCCGCCCCTTCCAGGAATCCCCATGTGCCCCATTTTGGCTCCCAGCTAACTGCAGGGAGGCCTCCTAGGCCCAAAATGGGGTGTGGGAGTTTGTGGTGCCCTCCCCCCCCCACGGCCCATTTTCGCTCCCAGGAGGCTGCAGGGAGGCCTAGTAGGCCTAAAATGGGGTGCGGGGATGTGTGGTGCCTCCCATGGCCCATTTTCACTCCCAGGAGGCTGCAGGGATGTCTACTAGGCCCAAAATGGGGCACGGGGTGTGTGGCGCCCCCCCCACAGCCCCATTTTCGCTCCCAGGAGGCTGCAGGGAGGCCTAGTAGGCCCAAAATGGGGCACAGGGATGTGTGGCGCCTCCCCCATGGCCCATTTTCACTCCCAGGATGCTGCAGGGAGGCCTACTAGGCCCAAAATAGGGTGCAGGGGTGTGTGGCACCCCCCCATGCCCATTTTCACTCCCAGGAGCTGCAGGGATGTCTACTAGGCCCAAGATGGGGCACGGGGTGTGTGGCGCCCCCCCCAGCCCATTTTCGCTCCCAGGAGGCTGCAGGGAGGCCTAGTAGGCCCAAAATGGGGTGCAGGGGGGTGTGGCACCCCCCCACCCATTTTCACTCCCAGGAGGCTGCAGGGAGTCTACTAGGCCAAGATGGGGCACGGGGTGTGTGGCGCCCCCCACAGCCCATTTTCGCTCCCAGGATGCTGCAGGGAGGCCTACTAGGCCCAAAATGGGGTGCAGGGGGGTGTGGCACCCCCCCATGCCCATTTTCACTCCCAGGAGGCTGCAGGCCCAAAATGGAGCACGGGGATGTGTGGCGCCCCCCCCAGGCCCATTTTCACTCCCAGGAGGCTGCAAGGAGGCCTACTAGGCCCGAAACGGGGTGCGGGAGGGGTGCTCCCAGGTGCAGGAGGCTGAATGCTGCCTGTCAAACCCCCTGGGCACACCCACCCTGGGCATGCCCTCCCATCTGATCATTAGGGCAGAGAACCGGTTGTTAAATTATTTGAATCCCACCACTGTATGTAGGTAGGGCTTTAAAGGTGACAATCAGCACCTTGAATTGGACCTGGAAGCAAATCGGCAGCCAACGCAAGAGAGATAACACCTGTGCAAATTTACACTTCCCCAAAACCAGGGGTGTCAAACTCGTGGCCCGCGGGCCGGATGCATCACGCGAAGGGGGGGAAAAAGTGACAACAACGTGATGTCGCGAATTTGACACCCGTGCCCAAAACCACGCAAGTGAGGGCAGGACAAGAAGTAACGGATGGAAGCTTGTCATTTTCCTAGGAGTGAGAAACAATCGATCAGTGGAACAGAAGTTGCCTTCAGAAGTTGTGGCTGCTCCAACGCTGGAGGTCCCAAAGGTGCTTTTTCAAGAGGCAACTGGGCTTTCTGGTTTTTCTTTGAAGACATTTCGCTTTCGCAGAGCTGAAGAAGCTTTTGGGATGAGAAGCGAAATGCCTTCCAAGAAAAAAAAACCAGAAAGTCCAGTTGCCTCTTGAAAAAGCATCTTTGGGACAACGATGACCTGGATGACTGAGAATCTCCATAAAAGACATCCAACACTGGAGATTTTTAAGAAGAGTCATTTGTCCGGCATAGTCCTCTACTTGAGCAGAAGGCTGGACTAGAAGACCTCCAAGGCTCCTTGTTATTCTGTTATTCTCTTATTCTGTTGGCTGTTCCTTCAGGCACAATACTTTTGGGGAGCTGCAAATTGCAGCCTTAAAATTTTTGCATTAAAGCCTAAGATGAACCAGTAGCCAAAGTTCTGAGTCCGGAAAAGATTGGTGTGGATTCTTAACTCCGTGGACTTTGGATCGCCACAAACCTGAAAAAACACCATAGCAACACTGATAAAGAGCTCGGAGATAACGATACCAAGAGCGCAGCAGTGGCGATGGTGAGGAAACACTTTTGTTTGAAAATATACGGACGCAGAACCTTTCAAGATTCAGCCGATGTATAATATTCTGCAAGGATCTCTGACATTAGAAACTAATTCTCAAAAATGACAAGGGACCTGGGTAGAAGCTGTGAAGAGGAAATGAACGGCATAGCTTGGAAATGAGAAAAATAGAAGGCCGGTTAGTGCTACCCAGGTGTAATTAAGCAGAATGAGATGATAATAAGGGATGAAGCACTAAAATTGAAGGGGAAAAGTCTGATAGCTGTAGTTCTTTTTATATTTTTCCCCCTTGCCTGGGTAATATATCTCTTCAATTGCAATTCTTTTTTTCTTTTTTTTTCAGAATTGGATGTTATCTGCACTACAGGTAGTCCTTGAATTATGACCACAATTGACCCCAAAGTTTCTGTGGCTAAAATGAGACAGTGGGTAAGATTTTACGAATTTTCTTGCCACCTGCAGTAACCACTTGCAGGGGTTAAATTAGCAAAATTGTTGTTAAGTGAATCCGGCATCCCCATTGACTTTGCTTGTCAGATGGTCGCAAAAGGGGATCACATGACCCTGGGACATTGCAACTGTCGTAAATATGAACGAATTGCTAAGCATCCGAACTTGCATCACATAACCATTATTTTTTTATTTTTTTTTTATTTTTAGATTTCTATACCGCCCTACTCCCGAAGGACTCAGGGCGGTGCACAGCCAAACAATAAAAACACATACAATACAAAATTTAAAAATAGAATAAAATCAAATTAAATAATTTTGGCCCCGACAAATTTAAAATTTAAATTCAGCATCCATGGGGATGCTGAAACAGTCGTAAGTATTAAAAACAGTGATAAGTCACTTTTTTCAGTGCCATTGGAACTTTGAAGGGTCACTAAACGAATGGTTGTAGGTCAAGGACTACCTCAGGTGGTCCTTGACTTACAACCATTTGGTTAGTGACCGTTTGAAGAAGCTGGAAGACTGTGAGTTCTAGTTCTGCCTTAGGCATGAAAGCTGGCTGTGGGATTTTCGGCCAATCAGCAAGAGACTTAGAGTTCTAGCCCGACTTTAGGCATGAAAGCCAGCTGGGTGACTTTACGCCAACCTCTCTCTCACCCAACCCAACTCAACTCACAGGGTTTTTGTTGTGGGGAAAATGTTTAGGAGGAAGGTATGTTGGATATCTTTGCCACCTTGAGTTATTTGTAAAAATAATAGAAGTGGGATACAAATAGATAGATAGATAGATAGATAGATAGATAGATAGATAGATAGATGATAGATAGACAGATAGATAGATAGATGATAGATAGTACATAGATGATAGATGATAGATAGATAGATGATAGATAGATGATAGATAGGTACATAGATGATAGATAGATAGATGATAGATAGATAGATGATAGATAGGTACATAGATGATAGATAGATAGATAGATAGATAGATAGATAGATAGATAGATAGATAGAGATAGATAGATAGGTAGGTAGGTACATAGATGATAGATAGTACATAGATGATAGATAGATAGATAGATAGATAGATAGATAGATAGATAGATAGGATAGATAGATAGATAGATGATAGATAGGTACATAGATGATAGATAGTTATATATATATATATATATATATAGATAGATAGATAGATAGATAGATAGATAGATAGATAGTTTCCCAGATTTAAATATTTGAAGTATGCTGCTTTCTCTTCAGGAGTGAAGGCTAGTGGCCAATAATAACAAAATATTGGAAGCTGGAAGAGTCCTTGGAGGTCTTCTAGTCCAACCTTCTGCTGAAGCAGAAGACCCTAGTCCATTTCAGAC
This sequence comes from Pantherophis guttatus, assembly GCF_029531705.1. Next base: position 3,265,960 of record NW_026844107.1, read on the forward strand.
AAAGCATTGTCCAATCTCTTCTTAAAAACTTCCATTGTTGGAGCATTCACAACTTCTGCAGGTAATCCGTTCCACTGGTTAATTGTTCTCACTGTCAGGAATTTTCTCCTTAGTTCTAGGTTGCTTCTCTCCTTGATTAGTTTTCATCCATTGTTTCTTGTCCTACCCTCAGGTGCTTTGGAGAATAGCTTGACCCCCTCTTCTTTGTGGCAGCCTTTCAAATATTGGACCATTGCTATCATGTCAACCCTAGTCCAGTGGTGAAATCCAATTTTTTTTACTACCGGTTCTGTGGGCGTGGCTTGGTGGGCGTGGTGTGGCTTGGTGGGTGTGGCTTGGTGGGCATAACGGGAAGGATAGTGCAAAATCTCCATTCCCGCCCCGCTCCAGGGGAAGGATACTACAAAATCCCCATTCCCTCCCCACTCCTGGGGGAAGGATATTGCAAAATCTCCATTCCCACCCCACTCTGGGGCCAGCCAGAGGTGGTATTTGCCGGTACTCTGAACTACTCAAAATTTCCATTACTGGTTCTCCAGAACCTGTCAGAAACTGCTGGATTTCACCCCTGCCCTAGTCCTTCTTTTCATTAAACTAGACATACCAATTCTTGCAACCGTTCTTCCTATGTTTTATCCTCCAGCCACCTAATCATTTTTGTTACTCTTCTCTGTACTCTTTTCAGAGTCGCAGCATCTTTTTAGCATCCTGGTGATCAAAACTGTATGCAGCATTCCAAGTGTGGCCTTACCAAGGCATTATTCCACCCTCTCTGAAGTTCTCCTCTTTGTAAACCAAAATGGATTGTGGTCCTTGCCTCCTGGCACCCCATTCCTTCACTTTTCCGGGGGGCCCAAATTTTCAGGTGCCATTTTGAGCCATCCTCCCTTCCTCCCTTTTCTGCTTTTATCCCCCGAACTTTTCAAGAAAAACCCCATCTTGCTTATGTCCCTTGTTGCCTGAGCCATTGGACATTCACGCCGGACCTGAGTGCACGGGACTGACGTGCGAAAAAGGACCCCCAAAAACCGCACGCTTGTCACATTGCAGGCCAGCTCTATGTAAATGAGTTGAGAACTGTAGGTTCTCCACAGCAGATGGCTTTGGAAATAATGAAGGCTAAGAAATGCACGCCGTCCCTTTCCCCTGCCACCCCCCCCTCTCCTCCCTGTCCGTGTTCCGGTTGCCATGGCAGACCACGAGGCTGGAATGGATTCTGCTTATTAAATTTGCAAGCTCTTGTGTACTCAGGATGAATGGGGCTCAGTTGTGGAGAGAGGCCCAGCCTCCGATGACACCCGAGCTAGGTTTTTTATCGTAAAAAAACAGGCATTGCAAACAAAGGCTGCACAGGTCTTATTAATCTATTAACAGTTCAGATCTGGGGCTTTTTAAATCAGAGGGCAAGGTGTTTTCCAGGAATGCAAATAAAACCCCGGTTCTTCTGATGAGAGTTGCCACCAAGAGATGGTTGTTTATCGGAGCAATGAGGGGGGGAAAAATGGAGTTTGCTTGTTTTGAGGCAAGCGGAATGACCTCGCCCCCCTTCCTCCCCTCTCCTCTCTCTCTCTCTGCATTTTTTTTTTTAATATGTCAAGTTATGAGATGCTCTCAAGGAAACCAAAGGAAGTCTTCGTAATAGGAAAAGAAGGTCATGCCTTCCTTGGGTTGCTGAGAAGGTGCATTTGGGCACTTGGGAGAAGATTGCCAGAATGAACGTCTGACGGATGAAGTAAAGAAAAATGTGGATGCTACAGCTTGAAAAAGAAAAAGGAAAACTCAGGATCCGAAAGGATCTTGACCAGGGCTGGTATTTATTTTAAATCTATTTTTAATTGTAATGTTATGTATAAATGTTTTTATTTTGGCTGTTCACCGCCCTGAGTCCAAAAGGAAAAGGGCGGTATAGAAGTTCGATTAATAAATAAATAAAATAAATTTACCTTCACTACCGGTTAGTAAATATGAGCGTGTGGATGCATGGCTTTCCGTGCATGCGCAGAGTGTCAAAAACAGGTCGTGATGATGTCTAGGCAGGTGGGAGGAGCCTCCTGCAGCTGGCGCTACCAGTTTTCCCGAACTGGATAGAACCCTGCTATCAAAGTGGATCCTGGGCGCTGCGCTGCAATGGAGAAAAGGGCAACGGAGTGGCTGGCACGAGGAAAGGAGAAGGCCGCTTTCCCTCTTTCTTCTCCCTGCTCCTCATCCTTCCCTCGTGCCGGCCACGAGGGGATGGGTAACTTAACAGCCAGTTTGGTCGGACTGGTGCAAACCAGCTGAATCCCACCATTGGTTCAGGTCTGTCAAAATCAGTGGTGGGATTCAGCCGGTTCTATCTGGTTCAGGAAAAACCAGTAGGCTAAACTGGTGCAAACAGTAACTGTGGGAGGGACCTTGGAGTCCCAGTAGATCAGTGTTTCCCAAACTTTTGACATATGTGTACCCCTTCTATAATTTTCGTAACGCTGAGTACCCCTCATAAAAAACATATGCTTTAATTACCGTTAGATAACACTGCAATTCTCCGGCGTTTAAACAGCTCCGCAGCTCAACGTCAACTATTAATGTTCCCGCAGTTTAAAAATGGCCGAACCCGAGCTGCGTGAAGGATGCGCAGAAGTTCCCGCCATAATGAGTTGCGATACGATGTACGATGGCCCCAGTTCCCATGTAAAAACTGCGATACGCGCCTATTTCTTTCCTTGTTCTGTGGGCGCAGCTAAGCACGGTGCAGTGGATATTCCCACGTGATCCCCACCAAACTCTGGTGCAACGCGTACCCCCACCAAACTCTTCCCGTACCCCTGGGGGTACGCGTACCACACTTTGGGAAACACTGCAGTAGATAATTGCTTCAACATGAGCCCGCAGTGTGCGGCAGCAGCCAAAAGAGCTAATACAATCCTTGGTGGTATAAGTAGAAAGCCTATTAAATGAAAATGAAACTCAAATATAAATCCATATAAAAATAAAACAATATAAATCAAAATCACGCGAAGCATTAGTACCGCTTCATAGAAACTTAGTAAGTCCCCAATTGGAATACTCCATCCAGTTTTGGACACCACATTACAGAAAAGATGTTGGGACTTCAGGAAAAGTGCAAAGAAGAGCAACTAAGATGATTAAGAGACAAAAACATGAAAAACAGTGGCAGGATTTGGGTTTGGTTAGTTTAGAGAAAAAATAAGGACTAGGACATGATAGCAGCATTCCGGTATTTGAGGGGCTGCCACAAGGAGGAGGTCACCTTATTTTCCAAAGCACCAGAAGGCAAGTCAAGAAGCAATGGATGGAAACTAATCAAGGAGAGAAGCAACTTGGAATTGAGGAGAAACTTCCTAATAGCGAGGACAATTAACCAGCGGAACAGCTTGCCACCAGAAGTTGTGGGTGCTTCATCACTGGAGGTTTTTAAGAAGAGACTGGACAGCCACTGGTTTGAAACGATATAGGATCTCCTGCTTGAGGTTGGACTAGAAGACCTCCAAGGTCCCTTCCAACTCTGTTATTCTATTACTGTTGGCCATTAGCCTTCACTCCTGAAGAGAAAGCAGCATGCTTTAAATATTTAGTGCTGAAAAATTATCTATCTTGTGCAGTTCAAATTAATTAATTAATACATATGCCACATATCTCGCCTAGGAACAATGATATTATTTATTAAATTTATATAATAACCAATTCACTCTTGAACAGAATGCAAGCTGCTGGGTAGAGAGAAATAGCAGGCTGGTTGAGCTGCAAATAAACTATCATTGCGGGCTCAAACCACTTACCCATCAAGGCTAGTAGTCCTCAACCAACAACAGTTCATGAAGTGACTGTTCAAAGTTACGACGACGCTGAAAAAAGCGACTTATGACCATTTTTCGCCCTTACGACCATTGCAGCATGCTTGGCAACCGACTCTTATTTATGACGGTCGCAGTGTCACGTGATCCCCTTTTGCGACCTTCCGACAAGCAAAGTCAATGGGGAAAGCCAGATTCACTTAACAACCGTGTTACTAACTTAACGACTGCAGTGATTCACTTAACAACTGTGGGAAGAAAGGTCGTAAAATGGGGCAAAATTCACCTCAGAAATGTTTCACTTTGCAACATACACTTTGGGCTCAATTGTGGTCGTAAGCTGAGGGCAACCTGTATTAACAGAGGGGGGAAAAGTCCTCAAAAAACAAGGCAGTGCAATGTTATAACATCAGGTGGCCCAATTCGGTTGTGGTTTGTTTTTGTTTTTTTACCTCAGAGCATTGTTTCCCAACGTTGGTCATTTTAAAATGTGTGGACTCCGTTTCCCAGAATTCCCCAGCCGGCTTTGATCATTCTTGAGTCTAATTCTTTGCTGCAGGCAAAATCTCCCCTTAAAAAAAGAAAAGAAAAGAAAAGAATCATTAAAAAGTCGACTGGGGAACGAAAAGCTGTCTGGTCACCGATGGGAGGTGCCAGCGGGATGTTGGTGCACCTTAACAACACACCGGGGACTCACAAGTCTCAGGCCATATAGTTCAGTCTTCATTAAGTCGAATAAATGAGCAATACCCAAAGGCAACAGAAACAAAAGAGACAATTGAAAAAAGTTGGACTTTGACTTAAAATTACTCATTTATTTTAATTGTGGGTTTGTTTGTTTTTTCTTCTTCTGGCGGCCTGTGCATAGCAGGTACTCTCCTGGGATTCCCTCAGACAGTCTGAGAAGGGTTCCATTTCCCTTTCTGGATGTGATTTTATTTTGGGCGTTTTTATTTTCATTAACTATTTATTTTATTTTTTATTTTATTTCGAATTTATATACTGCACCTTCTCCCGAGGGACTCAGGGCGGTGTACAGCCAGCTAAAAACATACAATACAAACATTAAAAACAATTAAAAGGATATATATTAATTTGGCCCCAATTTAAAATGACAAACCAGTTAAAAATGTTTTTAAAAAATGTTATGTTAAGCCAGCCCAGCTTGCTGAAAAAAGGAAGTTTTAAAGGCACGGTGGAAGGCACCGAGGTCTTGGATTCTCCTTATCTCTGGGGGCAGCTGGTTCCAGAGGGTAGGTGCCCCCACACAGAAGGTCCTCCCCCTGGGGGTCACCAGCCTACATTGTTTGGCTGATGGTACCCCGAGGAGGCCCTCTCTGTGGGAGCGCACAAGTCGGTGGGAGGCCGTTGGTAGCAGCAGGCGGTCTCGAAGATATCTAGGTTCTATGCCATGGAACACCTTGAAGCGCACCCGGAAGACCACTGGGAGCCAGTGCGGCTCACGCAGGAGCGGTGTTATGTGGGAGCGCCAGGCAGCTCCTGTAATTACCCGCGCGGCCGCATTCTGGACCAGTTGGAGCCTCCGGGTGCTCCTCAAGGGGAGCCCCATGTAGAGAGCGTTGCAGTAGTCCAGGCGCGAGGTGACGAGGGCATGAGTGACTGTGCACAGGGAATCCCGATCAAGAAAGGGCCGCAACTAGTGCAGTGATGGTGAACCTTTTCGGCACCGAGTGCCGAATGCGCTCACCGGAGCCCTGGAAACTCGAGATCAGCTGGCTGGTGTACATGCGCGTGCCACCCATCTGTTCTTCTGGTTTCTGATGCACACATGTGCGCCGGCCAGCTGGTCTTCGTGTGCGCCGGAGCCCTGGACACACAAAGAGCAGCTGGCCATTGCGCATGCGTGCGCCAGCCACCTGGTCTTCGGGTGTCTGGGACTGTGGCGCACATAAAGATCACCTGGCCGGCATGCATACGCACACTGGAAACCAGGGGAGCATCTGGATACGGCACGCATGCCCACAGAGAGGGTTCTACGTGCCACCTCTGGCACGTGTACCATAGGTTCGCCATCACGGAACTAGTATTATCAGATTGTAGTTGTAGTACAAAGAGGCAGTCTGGTCTAATGGTTAAAACTGGGAGATTTTGGGCCAGTCACTAGGAGACATTGAGTTCTAGTCCTGCCTTAGGCATGAAAGTTGACTGGGTGACTTTGGGCCAATGACCAGGAGAATTGACTTCTAGTCCCGCCTTAGGCATGAAAGGCAAGTGGGTGACTTTGGGCCAATCACCAGGAGACATTGACTTCTGGTCCCGCCCTAGACATGAAAAACAACTGGGTGACTTTGTGTCAATCACCAGGAGACAGTGAGTTCTAGTCCCACCTTAGGCATGAAAGACAGCTGGGTGACTTTGGGCCAATCACCAGGAGACATTGACTTCTAATCCCGCCTTAGGCATGAAAGGCAGGTGGGTGACTTTGGGCCAATCACCAGGAGACATTGACTTCTAGTCCCGCCTTAGGCATGAAAGGCAGGTGGGTGACTTTGGGTCAATCACCAGGAGACATTGAGTTTTAAGGACTACCTATATATAGCCATCTTTCTACCGCATGAATGCATATTAGCCAGAGAGTCAAGGAAAGTCCCTATAATAAAGGGGTGCTAAAATGATCTTAGCCAGAGAGAAAGAAAGCCACTCTGGTTAAAGGCACAATGCTAGAAACCAGGAGACTGTGAGTTCTAGTTTTGTCTTAGGCAGAGCCAGTTGGATGACCTTGGGCCGGCCAGTCTCTCTCAGCCCAGGAAGAAGGCAATGGCAAACCGCTTCTGAAAAAAAGTTTGCCAAGAAAACTACAAGGATCTGTCAAAGCAGTTGCCACGAGCCAACATGGACCTGAAGGTGTGTTCACACACACACACACACACACACAAAACAAAAGATGAACTTATCCAGTTCTCAAAATTTGGACAGTTTAATCCTCCTTCTTTTTTTCTTTTTAGTAGAACAATGAATCAGTGGAACAACTTGCTTCCAGAAGTTGTGAATGCTCCAACACTGGAAGATTTTTAAGAAGATGCTGGATAACCATTTGTCTGAAGTGGGGTAGGATTTCCTGCCTAAGCAGGGGGTTGGACTAGAAGACCTCCAAGGTCCCTTCCAACTCCTGTTATTCCATCCTAATTCTAAACATTAAATGATACAACTCGCTCTTAATCCGGGGACGACCTGCCTTTCTCTTTGTCAATCTTCTGCTTTTCCTACTTGTTCTTGAAACCTGCCTTGCTTTCGGGTCCGTCTTCGGAGTGATGGGCAGGGCTGGTGTGAGTCCATGGCACCATTCCATCAACTCCCACCCAATTAGAATAACAATGGCACTTGCCACACTTCTGGGAGGAGATATTTGCACTTGCATTTCCCCCCCTCCCCTTCCCAGACTGCAGCCGTCATTAAATAAGTGCCCACAGCTAATAGGCTTTCGAAACTCAAAAGACTGAGCTTTTCTAAGTCCAGCTGTCAATTGAACGGAGTGTTAAAAAGAGAGAGAGAGAGAAATGCCCGGGTCCATTTTAGGCCCCCTCTCTTTCTCCTCCTTAAGAAAAAAAAAAAAATTAAGCCCTCGAAAGAAGAGGGGAAAGGAATCAGCCTTGGTGCAAATGAGTGTGCAATTAATGTGAAACAAAAGGAAATGAATCTCTAGGGCTAATTATAGGGGGTATAAGTCTAAATGAGAGGAGCTGAAAAGAGAGAGCTGGACAGGGTGGAAAGAAGCCGGAGAGAGGCTACAGGAAAAGGAAGCAAAAGAGCCACAACAATTATTCATATATTTCTAAAAGCAACATAAAGAAATCAAGAGGGAGTGGGAGGTTTTTGGGATGTCCCTTAAGAAAGACGTTCTTGGTTTAAAACAATTTGGCGTGTTTCCTCTTTTTTCGCCTTCTGCCTTCATAAACAAAGAGCTGACGGAGAAAGAAGAAATATAAATTCGTCTTCTTTTTTTTTCTTTTTTCCCTTGCCTTTCTTTGGAGGGAAAAATAAGCTGCTTCCGAAGGTGAGCCTGTCTTTGCACAGCCTTGACAAAAAATAAATTGGGGAAACGAAAGGGAAGAAGCACGTTCGATATTTTTATTCCTTTACTTTGTATCCCACCTTAAATAAATCAAGGTGGTGAACATATCCGACGTACCTCCCTTCTCCTGTTTTCCCCACCACAACAACCTTGTGAGGTGGGTCAGTCTCAGAGAGGATAACTAGACCAAAGTCATGCGGTTGGCTTTCAGGAGTAAGGCAGGACTAGAACTCACCGTCTCCTGGGTGATTTGCCCAAAGTCACCCAGCTGGCATTCATGCCTAAAGTGGGACTAGAACTCTCAGTCTCCTGGTAATTGGCCCAAGGTCACCCAGCTGACTTTCATGCCTCTGGCAGGACTAGAACTCACGGTCTCCTGATTGATCTAAAGTCACCTAGCTGGCTTTCATGTCTAAGCTGGGACTGGAACTCCCAGTCTCCTGGTGATTTATTTTTTATTTATTTATTTATTTTTATTTTTATTAAATTCCTATACCGCCCTTCTCCCGAAGGACTCAGGGCGGTGAACAGCCACAAGATAAAACACATAAATACAAAAATTTAAAATAAATTAAAAATGAATTAAATAATTTGGCTAAACAAATTTAAAATACCCCATAATTTAAAAACAAATTAAAATTTGCGTTTAAAAAGGGGAGAAGATTTAGGCCAGGCCAGCTTGATGAAATAAAAAAGTCTTAAGCGCGCGACGGAAGGTGCACAGATCCGGGATCCTCCGTATCTCTGGGGGAGCTCGTTCCAGATAGCAGGTGCCCCCACAGAGAAGGCTCTCCCCCTAGGGGCCGCCAGTTGACATTGTTTGGCCGACGGCACCCGGAGGAGCCCCTCTCTATGGGAGCGTACTAGCCGGTGGGAGGTTATTGGTGGTAGCAGGCGGTCCCGTAGATAACCAGGTCCTAAGCCATGAAGCGCTTTAAAGGTGATAACCAGAACCTTGAAGCGCACTCGGAAGACCACCGGGAGCCAGTGCAGCTCGCGCAGGAGAGGTGTTACATGGGAACTCCACGTCGCTCCCATAACCACCCGCACTCTGCGCCGGTTGGAGCCTCTGAGTGCACCTCAAGGGGAGCCCCATGTAGAGAGTGTTACAATAGTCCAGACGAGATTGGCCCAATGTTACTCATCCAGCTTTCGTGCCTAAAGTGGGACTAGAATTCACCGTCTTCTGTGATTGGCTCAAAGTCACCCAGCTGGTTTTCTTGCTGAAGGCAGGACTCAAACTCAAATCCACAGTTTCCTGGCTTCTAACCTGTCTTAACCACTAGTCCAGCACTGATGGTGTTATCTAGTTTGGGTAATGAAACATCTGTAATAAAACAACCAAGCCAGAGGTGGGCTGCTGAAGGTTCGCAGGGGTTCGGGAGAACCTCTAGCTAAGATTCTGTGCAGTTTAGAGAACCCCCAAATCCCACTCCTGGCTGGCCCCATACACCCCGCTCCGCCACTCCCAGGAGTCCCCACGCGGCCCATTTTGGATGCAGGTAAGTGCAGGGCATGCATAGAGTAGGGGTGGGTTCTAATTTTTTTTACTACCGGTTCTGTGGGCGTGGCTTATTTTGTGGGTGTGGCTTGGAGGTCATGTGACTAGGTGGGCGTGCCTAGGTGGTCAGAGTCATTTCTGGAAGGTCCTCGCACTTACGACCAGCCCGCGTACTTATGACCCAACTCATTTGTTTGCTTTTAACACTGATCAGCTTAGGACGGCCCTTTGAAGCCCCGCGGCAAGAGTTTAAACAGTTTTTTTCCCTCTAGTCATCAGCTGGGACTCAGGAGGCAGCAATAGATTGGGGGTGGGACCAAATAAAAGGTAAGAATAACATGGGTAGGTGGGGGGCTGGGAGAGCGGGGGGGGGAGAACTGGTTCGGTGACGTCATATCCTCACCCCTACTGGCTCGGCCGAACCGGACCGAACCGAGAGGAACCCACCACTGGCATAGAGGCTCAGGGAGGGCAAAAAACGGGCCTACTGGAAGTTTGGAAAGGCCAGAAACGGGTCAGTTTTCAGCCTCCAGAGGGCCTCTGGAACCTGGGGAGGCCGTTTTCGCCCTCCTGGAGGCTCAAGAAAAGCCTCTGGAGCCCGGGGAGGGCAAAAACACCCCCCCCACCATGGTTCAGGAGGCCGACTAGGCCACGCCCACCATGGCCACGCCCACCCAGCAACCGGGCAGAGAACTCCTTGCTAAAATTTTTGAAGCCCACCCCTGAACCAAGCTCAGGGAGCCCCAAGCAACCCTCAAAGAGATCTGCGTATTTATCTCCCCATGTTCTACTTTTGCAAAGAACAGAGATTAGCTGAAGTCTTGGAGAAGGAGAAGAGAAAAAAAGGAGAGAAAAGAGAAAGAGGGGAAGAGGGTAAAGAAAGATAACTCCACCCTAGAAGCCGGCTTCTTTTGTTGAGAAGCATATAGAAATATTGCCAGGAAGGGTTTATTTTGCTCAGCTGATAATTAACACACATTCTTTGCATTGTTCCACCACAAAGCTCAAGAGATAGAGTCAATGCCAGAAGGCCATAAATCTGCCTATACTTCAGGATTTCAATCAGTGCAACAAAAGTGGGCCTACTACAGTTGAAGAGACTCTATGCATTTCCGCAGCAAATGTGGAATGTCGTCCCCGCCTCTAAAGTAAAATGCTGCCGTGTTTTTCTCCCATGATGGGGGACACCTAGGTAGCAATTGTCCCCGTGAATCGCCTTCTGTTATAATGGGGGCCTTCCGTATTGCCATTGTGCCCGACAAAGCTGTGTTTTTATATGCATGGTCCATGATGGCATGGAGCAGCACTTCAAGATGAGAATATCTCCTCTGCTTGGCACCTGGGCAGTTTGGCAAGCCCGCTTCTCTTGATGTCCACCCTTCAAGAGCGGCATTTGTGTCCTTCCCCAAGGCTGTGCCCTTGAGAAGTCTATTTCACATCCGAGAAGAGTTAGTTAGCCTCAGAAAAGAAAACAAAACCAGCACAGAGCAACGGGGTTATAATTAAATGGCACATGAAGCAGTGGTGGGTTCCACCTGGTTCAGCCCGGTTCGGCCGAGCCGGTAGCGGTGACGATATGACGTCACCGAACCGGTTCTCTTTGTCTGGGAGCTGGGCCCTCCCGCCCGCTCCCGCGTTATTCCTACCTTTTATTTCTTCTTTTTTAGCCCAGCTGATAGGTGCAGCAGAGTGGATTGCCGCACCTCAGCTGGGCAGATTCGCAACGCGCTTGCGTGGAGTGCAAGTTTGGCGTGCATGCGAGCGAAGCACGTGCACGAAGAGAACCGGTGGTGAAGCCGGTTAGAGCCCACCACTGACATGAAGCTGCTTATTTCGTGAGCTTTGTTCATGAGAACCAGAGGAGGAACACGTCTATGGAGATTCTCAGTCATCCAGGTCAGTGGTGAAATTCAAATTTTTTTACTACCAGTTCTGTGGGTGTGGCTTGGCATTGCAGGGGAAGGATACTGCAAAATCCCCATTCCCACCCCACTTCAGGGGAAGGATGCTGCAAAATCCTCATTCCCTCCCCACTCCTGGGGGAAGGATATTGCAAAATCTCCTTTCCCACCCCACTCGGGGGCCAGCCAGAGGTGGTATTTGCCGGTTCTCCAAACTACTCAAAATTTCTGCTACTGGTTCTCCAGAACCTGTCAGAATCTGCTGGATTTCACCCCTGATCCAGGTCATGGTTGTCCCAAAGGTGCTTTTTTCAAAAGACAACTGAACTTTGTTTTTTCCTTGAAGAGGTTTCGCTTCTCATCCAAGAAGCTTCTTCAGTTCTGATTGAATGGTGGAGGATGGAAGGATTGATATTCCTTGCAGTCATCTGGTCATTAGCACTCTTCCTGAGAGTCATTGAGTCCACATTCTGGACAGAGAGGACTGTTGGTTTGAAAGAGGGGTCAAAGAGGTCATCTATGTCAAAATTGAACAGCCCTCCCTCAAGAGAGGGAGAGGGATATGACATCATCTATCTCCAGTCTACAACACGGTCCTTTCAGCAGTTCCAAGAAGGCTCCACACCCATTTGCACCACTCAGGTGACCCTGAGGGCACAAATAAACCTCCAAGTGGCCTCAATGACTCTCAGAGAGAGTGCTAATGACCAGATGACTGCAAGGAATATAAATCCTTCTATCTTCCACCATTCAGTCAGAACGGAAGAAGCTCCTTGGATGAGAAACAAAATGTCTTCAAGGAAAAACAAAGGCCTTTTGGAAAAAAAGCACCCTTGGGACATAAGAGAAACTTCTTCTTCTTCTTCTTCTTCTTCTTCTTCTTCTTCTTCTTCTTCTTCTTCTTCTTCTTCTTCTTCCTTCTTCTTCTTCTTCTTCTTCTTCTTCTTCTTCTTCTTCTTCTTCTCCTCCTCCTCCTCCTCCTCCTCCTCCTCCTCCACCCCTCCTTCTCCTCCTCCCCTCCTCCTCCCCTCCCCTCCTTCTCCTCCCCTCCTCCTCCTCCTTTTCTCCTCCTCCTCCTCCCCTCCTATTCCTTCTCCTCCCCTTCCCTCCTTCTCCTCCACCCCCTCCCATCCTCTTCCTTCCCCCATCCTCCCCATCCTCCTTTTCTCCTTCTTCTCCTCCTCCCCTCCCCTCCTTCTCCTTCATTCCTCTTCCTCCCCTCCTTCTCCTCCCCTCCTTCTCCTCCTCCTTTTCTCCTTCTCCTCCCCTCCTTCTCCCCTCCTTCTCCTCCCCTCCTTCTCCTCCCCTCCTTCTCCTTCTTTCCACCTCCTCCTCCCCCTCCCAGGTTCTTACAAAGTCTCATTAAGCAAATAAAAGGAGGTTAGATTTACAACATCTTGGAAATGGGACATATGTGTACTTTAGCCCCTGTTTTATCAGTGAGTACATTAAGGTGGAGTTGCCTTGATGTGTTTGATCCTCGTTCTCACTTTCTCTCGATTTGAGGGGGAGGATGCTAGCCGTTTAGGAGATGGGAACAGAAAGTCCATCTGTTCCTTTTCTGCAATATTTTGCAAATGTCCTTTCTCGTTCCCAGTATTCCATTATCTCCTTATTCTTCTGCTTGCTTGCTTACATGGAGGAAGAATAGAGGATCTGGAGTTCTGTAAGATCAGGGGACTTTCAGGGGTTTCCAAATGTAGTGACTTCAAAACTCGTGGACTTCAATTCCCAGAATTCCTCAGCCAGCATGATTGGCTGAAGAATCCTGGGAGTTGACGTCCAAAAGTCTTAAAATGGCCAAGTTTGAAGAACTGGCCATTTCTTCAAATGGCCCACTCTCAAAGTTACATTTACAATTTATTTTCTTTTACCGATAGTTCTTGACTTACAACCATTCATTTAGTGAACGTTCGAAGTTACAACATCACTGAAAAAAGTGACTTATGACCATTTTTCACATTTACAACCATTACATGTGTCATGTGATCCAAATTCAGATGTTTGGCAACTGACTCGTATTTATGACGGACGCAGTGTCCTGAGGTCATGTGATCCCTTTTTACAACCTTCTGACCATCAAAGTCAGTGGGGAAATCCATAATCACTTAATGAACTTGTGACTAATTTAACAAGGGCAGTGATTCACTTAACAACTGTGGTAAGAAAGGTCATAAAATGGGACAAAACTCACTTAACAAATGTTTCGCTTAGCAACAGAAATTTTGGGCTCCATTGGGGGTCGTAAGTCAAGGACTACCTGTAATTGGTTTTTAATATTTTATTACACTGATTAAATTGGTGCAGTGATAAGAATGCAGTATTGCAGGCTAAGATCTGCTGACTGCCAGCACTTCGATCCTGACTATCTCAAGGTTGATTCAGCCTTCCGTCCATCTGACGTTGGTAAAATGAGGACCCAGATTGTCAGGGGCAATAGACTGACTCCGTAAAGCAGGGATGTCTAACTCAAGGTCCGTGGGCTGGATCTGGCCCCCGGAGTGCTTAGATCTGGCCCGTGGGGCTGCCCTGGAAACAGCGAGGGACCAGCCCGCAGTACCTTTGCCAGTGAAAACAGAGCTAGGGAGGGCCACGTGCGGCTCTCCCAGGCTCCGTTTTCAGTCATGATGGCCTCCTGCAGTCCTCTGCCCGCTAAAACGGAGCTCGGGAGCCCGTTTTCGTTGGCAGAGCGCTCAGGCCACCACAGGCGCCCGCGACACGAGTGATGTCAAGTGTCAGCATTCCAGAAAAAAACTCAACTCCAAGTAAAAACTCTGAAGCAAGCATTTTTCAAAGTTCTATTTATTAGAATAGGTAAACTGGCACACCTGGGAAAACCCGAATCCAAGAGGTCCGGGTTTTCCCTCAGTAAATCAAAAAACCCCAAACCATCCCCTCACTCCTCAGTCGATCACATGCTCCAATCACCATCCGTCCCATCTCGAGACAACATCACTCCGACCATTCCTTCTCCAGATGCAGGATCGGCCTGACCTTGACCGACAGGAAGAATGCTATTATGTCTAAAGACAACCCCTCTACTAAATCCCCCCTCCTACTTTCCCATACATGAGAAGGTGGCAGCATGGAAGCTTCCGGCCTAATATGGCTTCCAAAGCTGACAGGCGTCCCCCCCCCCTGCAGAAAAAAAAACACATCCTGAAAAATAAAACAGACAAAACACAAAAGAAGGGGTCAACACCTTCTACATGACCTCTTAACCCCCTCCAGGCAGACCCTTTGATTTCTCAGGGAATTTATCATGAAATTGCTTTACTAGAGTATCAGCATTCACATCCCAACTTTTCACCCAAGTAGTTCCAGACAACGGGTACCCTTTCCAGGGTACCAAATACTGTAACCGACCCCTGTATAGTCTGAAGTCCAGGATCTTCTTAATGTCAGCACTTCAACCTGCATTTACTCTAGTGCTGACATAAGAAGGAAAAGCGAAGGCATCTGAAAAGGGACATTTGACTTTTCACCTACTTATTTTCCCTGGAGATAATATCCCCTAGGAGATGAGATGGGAGGGGGGAAATTCCTTTGAGCTGGAGTAGATTAGGGGTAGAATGACTTGGAAGATGGCCAAGGAGTGCAGGGGAGTGGGGAATGGAAAGGGAGGGTTTTGGGGCTGGAAGTCAGTATTGGCTTCGATTGGAGTCGGGTTAAAATGTCGTGCTTAATAAATAGGAGTTTTTCTTCAAAGATTTTGTTTGAAATACAATTTATTTGAGACGACCTCGAAACTTGACACTTAACTTCATAATGAGTCTCCCCTTGTACGCCCACCCTGGCCATGCCCACTCCACCCCCTCCCCGAGGTCAAACACAACCCTGATGTGGCCCTCAATGAAATCGAGTTTGACACCCCTGCTGTAAACTGCTTAGAGAGGGCTAAAAAGCACTGTGAAGCAGTATATAAGTCTAAGTGCTATTGCTAGTGCTATTGTACACCGCTCAGAGCGGTGAAGGAGATGAGTGGTTAAGAAATTTGCCTTATAAATAAATAAAAATGAATGCGTATTAATAGACCCACCCTTGTTTCTTTTGAAAAAACAAAATGGTTCCCCACCAGGCTATCTAAATAAGAAAGCGCAGGAAAAACTCCTACACTTATCCGAGCTGGGTTCAAATTCAAACCTAATGGCGAGATGGAAGAAGAAGGCAGAGCTATTCACTAGGCAGAGCTATTCACTAGTGGCCAAAATTGTGGAAACCTTTTGGGAAAAATGTATTTTTCAGGTTTGATGGCTAATAACACCACTTTTTTGGGGAGTTTCAAGATAATCCTATTCCACTGCTGGAATGGCCTGGGAATAGGCCAGACCTTAACCCAATTAAAAATCTGTGGAGCCGACTAAAGAAACTTGTTAGTCAGAAGCGGCCTAGCAATAAAACCCAGTTAAAAGAAGCAGTCCTTCAATCTTGGTTTCACATGATAAGAGCTGCAGAACTCAAAGGCTTGGTTCACTCCATGGGAAGACGTTGTAAGGCCGTCATTCATGCTAAAGGTTACCCAACTAAGTATGAACTGACATGGGGATCATTTTCGTATATCTCGTTTTTCCTATGGTGATAATTTTTGTATATCTCATTTTTTCCTATGGTGATAATTTTTGTATATCTCATTTGTTCTATGGTGATAATTTTTTGTTATATCTCGTTTTTCCTATGGTGATAATTTTTGTATATCTCGTTTTTTCTACATGTTTCACTTTTCTTCTTTATACTGTAACTGCTATTCCAATATCAAATCCTTCATGAAAGTTATTACATTACATTCTTGATTAAATGATCTTTTCATGGATATATAATTTTATGGTACTACTAAAAAAAAAGTGGCGTTATTTAGCTAGTTTTAGAAAATACACTTTTCCCAAAAGGTTTCCACAATTTTGGCCACTACTGTATCAAGGTCAGGCCCACCCCAAGAACCGTGACTTTCCTCATCTTAACAAAAAAGTAAAAAGCATTCCTGTGAGTTCCAGAAGTCCAGACAGAAACTCCATCTGTACCTGGATTTACAGCCTTCAAGGAGAAGATGATCAAAGATGGGATTCTTGAGCACTTTTTTTTGGTCACATTCTTGTTCACGTTCTGTAGCCAGGTTGACCTCAACTTATGACCTTCTGACGGTCTCTCTCAGAGCCCGAGACAAAAGGCAGAGACCACCCACTCTGAGGAACAAATGGGTAGCTCTTTTGTTAGATCTGAGCACAAATCTGCCTCCAGCTTTGTTCGCCTATGGCCCTGGAGAGGCCATGATATGGTTAGTGCGAAGGAGGTCAAGACTTCATTCATGGGCTTTTCTTCTTGTGAACTTCCAAATCCTGAAGGAGAGAAAACAAAGGTTGTGAGTCCATGAGGGACTCGCACAGACTGAGCTTTTATAGCTTCTCCATCACAATCTGACATCCATTAAAACGTCCCCCTTGGATGAAAAAAGAAAGAAAAAGAAAATGTACCTGAATGAACAGTCACAGTCGCGGAAGGATAACAAGCGCTCCACAATAGGTTCCAGTCGTGGAAGAGAGGCGTTGAGGTTGAACTTCTCAGGAAGACTGTTTTGAGAAGGACAGAGTTCCTTCACGCTGCAGTTGTGATTCGAAAGAACAGAAAAAAAAGGCCTCAAAAGGAGAGACGACAGCTTCAAGACTTGTCTTCGGCTTATGGCCGCTTGAAGAAATAGGCAGAGACATGAATTACTTGAATGATAGAAGAGAATTAGAATAACAGAGTTGGAAGGGACCTTGGAGGTGTTCTAGTCCAACCCCGTGCTTAGGCAGACAACCCTACACCACTTCAGACAAATAGGAGCCTGGATAGCTCAACGGACTAAAGCTTGCTATTAACATTCAGCTGTCTGCAATTATTGCATGTTCGAATCTCCCCAGGCTCAAGGTTGACTCAGCCTTCCATCCTTTCTAAGGTAGGTAAATTGAGGACCCAGTTGTGGGGGCAATAAGCTGACTTTGTATAAATATACAAAAGTATGAAGGCTATTGCTTAACGCACTGTAAGCCGCCCTGAGTCTCCGGAGAAGGGCGGCATATTAATGAAATTAAAAAAAAAATGGTTATCCAACCTCTTCTTAAAAACCTCCTTAGTTCTAGGTTGCTTCTCTCCTTGATGGAAACTTGATTAGTTTCCATCCATTGCTTCTTGTCCTACCCTCAGGTGCTTTGGAGAATAGCTTGACTCCCTCTTCTTTGTGGCAGCTCCTCAGATATTGGAACACTGCTATCATGTCCCCCCTCAGTCCTTCTTTTCATTAAATTAGACATACCCAGTTCCTGCACCCGTTCTTCATATATTTTAGCCTCCAGTCCCCTCATCATCTTTGTTGCTCTTCTCTGCACTCTTTCCAGAGTCTCCACATCTTTTTTACATCATGGCGACCAAAACTGGATGCAGCATTCCAAGTATGGCCTTACCAAGGCCTTATAAAGTGGTATTCACACTTCACGTGATTGTGATTCTATCCCTCTGTTGATGCAGCCTAGAACTGTGTGGGCTTTTTTGGCAGCTGCTGCATTGAAAGTCATGACTTGGTTAACTGACAGGAGACACCCAATCATTGTTCAGGCATGGCTGAGTTATGAAAGATGAGCAAAATCTAAGGCAGGACTTCTGAAATAGCGAAGAGACACCATGAAGTGCCAAGAGGTCTCTTGATCTCTCAAGCTTTACAATTCAGTGACTGGGTTCATACAGCATACTTCACTCTGTTACTATACAGGTAGCCCTTGACTTACAACCCCAAATGAGCCCAACTTTTCTGTTAAGTGAAACATTTGTTAAGTGAGTTTTGCCCCATTTTATGAAATTTCTTGCCTCAGTTGTTAAGTGAATCAATGAAATGGTTAAGTTAGTAGGATAGGATGGGATATTTATTTATTTTATTTATTTTGTCGCACTTCTATGCCAACTCCCAAGGGACTCTGAGTGGGATAGGATAGGATAGGATAGGATAGGATAGGATAGGATAGGATAGGATAGGATAGGATAGGATAGGATAGGATAGGATCGGATCAGGGGTGAAATGCTCCCAGTTCAGACCGGATCGCCCGATCCAGTAACGATGGTGGTGGGTGGTTCTGAGAACTGGTAGCAAAAATCCCTGCCCCCACCCATGCCCAGCTTGTTTTAAAAAAAACAAAAGCCTCTGATGATCAGACAACTCAGCTGGGATCGTCAGAGCCTTTTAAAAGCATTTTTTTACAACCTCTTCAGCAAAGAGGTTGTAGAAAAAATGCTTTTAAAAATAATAATAAAAAAAAAAGTTGGCCACGCCCACCCAGTCACATTACCCCCCAAGCCACACCCACAGAACTGGTAGTAACAAAATGTACATTTCACCACTGGATAGGATTGGGTACGTAGGATAGGGTAGGGTAGGGTAGGGTAGGGTAGGGTAGAGTAGAGTAGAGTAGAGTAGAGTAGAGTAGAGTAGAGTAGAGAAGAATTGTATTGTCAGTTTAAATGTACACTAATCAGCATATATTAAAATGCAATTTCGTTGCATTTAGCTCTGAAATGACAACCATTATGCAAATACCCCCCCCCCACATATATGATACACAGAAACATCACAGTCTAGTTCGAATGTATACATGTATATGGCGAAAAAACCGAATCTTGCGAGTTTACTAGATGGATGGAACAAAGCTGTTGCAGAATCTGATACTCCTGCTAGAAATATTTCTAAACCTCCCAGAGGGGAGCAACAGAAACAGACCATAAAGTGGGTTTGTTGGGTCTCTAACAATGCTTTGAGCTCTAAGCACATAACGCTTATAAGCTGCATCCTGAATAACAGGAAGCGAGCTTCATATAATCTTCTCCACTGTCCTCACCACTCTCTGTATGGACTTTCTATCTGAGGAGCTGCTGCCACCAAACCAAACAGGGATGCAGTTTGTTAAAATGCTCTCAATTGTGCCTCTGTAAAAAGGGGCCAGGACAGGAGAGAGGTGTGCTCTCCTCATCCGACGCAGGAAATGCAGACTCTGGTTAGTAACACAGTTCTTAAGTGAATCTGGCTTCCCCATTGACTTTGCTGGTCAGGAAGTCACAGAAGGTAATCACGTGACCCCGGGACACTGCAACCGACATAAATATGAACCAGTTGTCAAGTGTTTGAATTTTAATCACCTGACTACAGGGATGCTGCAATGGTCATAAGTGTGAAAAATGGCCATAAATCACTTTTTTTCAATCCCTTTGACTGGTCACTAAGTGAACAGTTGTAAGTCGAGGACTATTTGTACTGAGCCATTGTTTTCAATGTTTGACTGGTCACTAAGTGAACAGTTGTAAGTCGAGGACTATTTGTACTGAGCCATTGTTTTCAATCTTTGACTGACCTGATTAAGCTTTCCTGTGGAAGACGCTGACTACGTCATGCCCTAAAGTGATTCCTTTTTTTTGCCCAGAATTCTATAACTTTGGAGTCCTTGATGCTCTCTGAGCTTTGTTTTGTAATTGCAGACATTTCATGACCCAACTAGGTAACATCATCATGGATGATGATGTTCATAGAAGAGCATGGAATTTGCGGAGTGGAAGAAGAGGACAAGAGTAGAGTAGAGTAGAGTAGAGTAGAGTAGAGTAGAGTAGAGTAGAATAGAATAGAATAGAATAGAATAGAATAGAATAGAATAATTGGAAGGGAACTTGGAGGTCTTCTAGTCCAACCCCCTAGCCTTAACCCTATACCATTTCAGAGAAATGGTTGTCCAATTTCTTCTTAAAAACTTCCAAGGTTGGAGCATTCACAACTTCTTCTTTTTTTTTAAAAAAAAAAATTGATTTATATGCCGCCCTTCTCCGGAGACTCAGGGCGGCTTACAATGCGTTAAGCAATAGCCTTCATACTTTTGTATATTTTATACAAAGTCAGCTTATTGCCCCCACAAACTGGGTCCTCATTTCACCTACCTTAGAAAGGATGGAAGGCTGAGTCAACCTTGAGCCTGGCGAGATTCGAACCTGCAGTAATGGCAGGCAGCTGGTCATAATAACAGGGTGCTTTAGACCACTGTACTACCAAGGCTCTGACGGGAAGCCGTTCCACTGATTCATTGTTCTCACTGTCAGGAAATTCCTCCTTAGTTCTAGGTTGCTTCTTTCCTTGCTTAATACAGCCATACTTTGTGATGTTCGTAAAGCTGGTCACGACTCAAAAACCACCTTGATTAACAGTCCAAATTCTGGTCCCGATTGTGGTCAGATTAATAGAAAAATAGAGTTAGAAGGGACCTTGTAGATTATCTAGTCCAACCCCCTGCTCAAGCAGGAGACCTTACACCATTTCTGACAAATGGTAGTCTAATCTCTTCTTGGAAGTCTCAAGTGTTGAAGCTCCTACAACTTCTGAAGGCAACTTCTGTTCCATTGGTTGATTGTTCTCACTGTCAGAAAATTTCTCCTTATTTCCAGGTTGAATCTCTCCTTGGTCAGTTTCCATCCATTATTCCTTGTCTGGCCTTCGGGTGCTTTGGAAAATAGCTTGACCCCCTCTTCTCTGGGGCAGCCCATGAGATATTGGAAGACTGCTCTCCTGTCTCCCCTGGTCCTTCTCTTCAGTAGACTAGCCAGGCCCAGTTCCTGCAACCGTTCATCGTATGTTTTAGCCTCCAGTCCCCTCATCATCCAGGTTGCTCTTCTCTGCACTTTTTCTAGTGTGTGGTGACCAAAACTGGATGCAGTATTCCAGGTGTGGTCTTACTAAGGAAGTGATAGGTAACCTTTTTGCCATTGTGTGTCGAAAGCTGGGGGAGTGTGGAGTGGTCGTGCGTACGTGTGCCTACGCCCATTAATTCTATGGGCCCTGCCCCCCCCCACGCATGCATGCGTGGCCCCCTCCATGCTCCCCCCGCTTTTGGCATGTGATGCACGGTGGGCCCGTTAGGCCCATTTTTTGCCCTCCCCAGGCTCCAGAGGCTTTCTAGGAGCCTGGGGAGGGCGAAAACAGCCTTCCCTACCCCTCCACCCCCGGAGGCCCTCCGAAGGCTCGTTTGCCGACTTCCAGTGGGGCCAGAAAGCCTAAAAATCAGCTGGCCAGTGCATGCATGCATGCTGGAGCTGAGCTAGGGCAACGCTGGCATGTCCACCAATATGGCTCTGTGTGCGACCTGTGGCACACTTGCCATAGGTTCACCATTATAGTACTAAGGCTTTATAGAGTGGTATTAATACCTCCCTTGATCTTGACTGAATCCCTCTGTTAATGCATTTTAGGATTGCATTGCTGTAAGTCAAAGACTATTTATTTATTGATTGATTGATTGATTGATTGATTGATTGATTGGTTCGATTTATATGCAGCCCTTCTCCAGAGACTCAGGGTGGCTTACAATGCGTTAAGCAATAGCCTTCATACTTTTGTATATACCTGCTTAGTAGGGCTTTCGCCCCCCCCCCCCAAGCGGTGTTCTTTTTTATACAAAGTCAGCTTATTGCCCCCACAAACCGGGTCCTCATTTTACCTACCTCGGAAGGATGGAAGGCTGAGTCAACCTTGAGCCAGGTGAGATTTGAACTTGCAGTAGTTGCAGGCAGCTGGTCTTACTTAACAGCACTTTAGTCTGCTGCGCCACCAAAGCTCTACCTATAAATGCTCCTCCTTTCTTGCTCGTTCTATATTAGGCTAATTTAGACCCGTGACTCCTGTGCCGTGATGGTTTCAATGGACCTCAGATGCCTGTCTATGTCATTCTGTTTTTTGTGGCATAGAAAACCTGAGTTTTGGAACGGGGCAGCCAGAGACCATGAAGCCTTGAAAAGAAAGAGCTGTTTGTCTTGGGTGTTTTTCGCCAAGCACAAAAGATTCTGCCCAGATCAAGTTTTTTTTCAGGCACAACTTAAGTTTTCGGCAACTTAAGCCGCTGAGAACATGTGTTCCAAAGTGGCCTGTGCAGAATAGCAATCTATCGGGTGGAAGGAGCAACAGATGGACTTCTAAACGCAAACATCATTGGGAGGACATGGGCAGCTTTGGTCCTGGACAGGAGAAGTGGAGGTGGAGACAAAGACCCATCCCGACCCGGAAGTGCGCTGGCAGCCCAGGAATTGTGTCTCCCCCCTTTTTTTTCCAGCCCAATATCTGAAATGTACAAAAAAGAAAAAAGAAAGAAAAGACAAGGCAGCTGTAGAGAACAGGCCGTCTGCTCCGGAGAGGTCAAGGGGCCAAGGAATAATTTGTTTAGCCCTTACAATGCACTGCTTGAACAGACTCCCCAGCAAAGGAAGGCGGAAGCTGCTTTTGGGCTGAGGGATATTACACAAAGGGGGCGGGGGGGTGGGGGGAAGGTTGAGAAGATGCGGAAGCTGGAGGGTGGGGTGGGGGGGAAGGATTCGTTAAATGGATTAGAAATGTACCCTGCCACAATCTGCTGTTTAATTGATGTGTGGGAGAGGGAACGAATGTGAAGTATTTTTCTAATTACATTAGGGATGGGTTTTAAGTTGAGCAATGGCTCTTTCTTTCTTTCTTTCTTTCTTTCTTTCTTTCTTTCTTTCTTTCTTTCTTTCTTCTCCCTCCCTCCCTCCCTTCCTCTCTCCCTTCCTCCCTTTTTCCTTTCCTTTCCTTTCTTCAATCTTTTCTTTTTTCCCTTTTTTTCTTTTCTTTTCTTTCTTCTTTTCTTCCTTTCCTTTCCTTTTTAATTAAATATTTTTTATTGTTTTATATCACATATTCCATTTCTATGTTGAACAGTGTGTTTTCTAGGTGTCCAAAGTGTTAACATAAACATCATCATAATCATCATAATCATATATATATAAACATATATGCAATAATATCAATTGTTATTGAAAAGTATACTATCTTCCATTATAGTATCGATTATATAGCCATCAAAATATTTACTCATTAGTTTTTCTTTCTCATGTAGTCCATATTTCACATAAATCCACTCCTCTAACCTCAATATCTGTCAATTAACCATTTGTAGAATAGTTCCCATGTTATAAAATATTCCGAGTCTTATTTTTCTTTTCTTTCTTTCTTTCTTTCTTTCTTTCTTTCTTTCTTTCTTTCTTTCTTCCTTCCTTCCTTCCTTCCTTCCTTCCTTCTTTCTTTCTCTTTCTTTCTTTCTTTCTTCTCCCTCCCTCCCTCCCCTTCCTTCCTTCCTTCCTTCCTTCCTTCCTTCCTTCTTTCTCTTTCTTCCTTCCTTCCTTCCTTCCTTCCTTCCTTCCTTCCTTCCTTTTTCTTCTCCCTCCCCTTCCTTCCTTCCTTCCTTCCTTCCTTCCTCCTTCCTTCCTTCCTTCCTTCCTTCTTTCTTCTCTTTCTTCTTTCTTTCTTTTTTTCTTTCTTTCTTTCTTTCTTTCTTCCTTCCTTCCTTCCTTCCTTCCTTCCTTCCTTCTTTCTCTTTCTTTCTTTCTTTCTTCTCCCTCCCTCCCTCCCCTTCCTTCCTTCCTTCCTTCTTTCTTCCTTCCTTCCTTCCTTCCTTCCTTCCTTCCTTCTTCCTTCTTTTCTCTTTCTTCCCTTCCTTCCTTCCTTCCTTCCTTCCTTCCTTCCTTCCTTCTTTCTTTCTTTCTTTCTTTCTTTCTTTCTTTCTTTCTTTCTTTCTTTCTTCCTTCCTTCCTTCCTTCCTTCCTTCCTTCCTTTCTTTCTTTCTTTCTTTCTTTCTTTCTTTCTTTCTTTCTTTCTTTCTTTCTTTCTTCTCCCTCCCTCCCCTTCCTTCCTTCCTTCCTTCCTTCCTTCCTTCCTTCCTTCCTTCCTTCCTTCCTTCCTTCCTCCCTCCCTCCCTCCCTCCCTCCCTCCCTCCTTCCCCCACTTTTCTTGTCAAACACTTTTATTTAACTTCTTCTTTAAAGCATTTGTCAGATTTTCCTCTTCATTTTTTTCCCCCTTTCTACATGTGGCATTATATATTCGTGTCCCTTCGTATTTCTGCTATCTTTTCTCCCGGACTGATTCCGATTCTGGAAGCATTTGTTTAAAAATGCACAAATATTTTAAATGCTTCTAAAATTGCACAGCTGGAAAAGCAACTGTGGGCATCGGGCTTGGAAAACATGCTAATCTTTGTTCTTTTTTTTATAATCCCTCTTGAAAAGAACCACTTCCCTCCACTCTTAGGAAGGGCAAAATTCCAGACTAAAGAGGAGCATGACTTTTGATACTTCTACTAGATATCAAACGGAGACAGCATGGAATCTGGGGCCTTTTGAAAAAGGAGAATTGCCCAAGAAGGATTAATGCCTGCAAACTGTTCTCCTCTCAAATATATACTTAAATAAGTACATAGCAATGACTAAAGAGCGGGAACCTCAAGTTAATGTTAACGCCTGGTGATTGCCATTGACGAGTCACTGAGATATTCCTGGCAATTTTATTTTGGTTCCCCCAGAAGTGATTTTCTTGAGCTTACTTCCTAGGGGTGAGGGAGAGGAACTGGCCCAAGGCCACCCAACTGGTTTCATGCCTAAAATGGGACTAGAACTCATCATCTCCTGGTGATTGGCCCAAAGTCATTCAGCCGGCTTCTTTGCCTAAGGTGGAACTAGAACTCACTGTTTCCTGGTGATTGAGTCAAAGTCAACAAACTAGCTTTCATGCCTAAAGAGGTGCTAGAACTCACCATCTTCTGGTGGTTGGCCCAAAGTCACCCAGCCGGCTTTCATGCCTAATGTGGAACTAGAACTCACTGTCTCCTGGTGATTGGGCCAAAGTTACTTAGCCGGTTTTCATACTTAGGTTAGGTTTAGAAGCCATGGTCTCCCAGGTTCTAGGCTAATGCCTTCACCTCATTTAACAACCACTTCTTCAGCAACTGTTTAAACTTAAAATGATGAATGAGTAGTACTTATGACAGGTCCTCTTACTTACATCCGTCATAGTCACGTGATTACCATTCTTTTGTCAGCTTTGTACAAGCACAGTCAGTAGAGAAGCTGGTTATTGTTGTTAGTTGTGAAGTCGTGTCCAACCCATCGCGACTCCATGGACAACGTTCCTCCAGGCCTTTCTGTCCTGTACCATCACCCAGAGTCCATTTAAGAGAAGCTGGTAGGAGTAGCAAATGGCAATCTTGTGACATCCTCACTTAATGACCTGCAGTGTTTCACTCAATGACAATAACTAGAAAGTGGAGTAAAATAAAGAATAAAAGGTACCAAAGATGACAAAACCAGATTAAAATAGAAGAATGAAACTGTGGGGCCTCATTCACCCTCGCTACAAGCCTGGCTGAACAGTCAGATCTTCAAGCGCCATTGAAACCCAATCTAGATTTCATGCCAGAGAGCAGGCACTGCTACAGGGAAGACACACTTCCAGGGTTCTGGTAGATATCATTGTACAAGGAGTTCTTGATATACGACGGTAATGGAGCCTGTCCATTATGGTCTTATGTCATGACAGTTGTAAAAATGAGTTGGTCATGTGACCGACTTCATTGTTGGAGAGATACTGGCTGAGCCAGGGGTGGGCGGGTGGCTGGGAGAGGAGTCGAGCAGGGAATTAGTCTGGAATCGTTACATGGCTGTAAGAGAGCAAGGCTCAACCCCTCCCCCTTGAATGCCATTAAACCAGATAAGTTAAGATAAGTTAAGATGAGATGAGATGGGATGAGGTGAGATAATAAGATAAGATAAGATTAAAGATAAGATAAGATAAGATAAGATAAGATAAGATAAGATAAGATAAGGAAAGGAAAGGATAAATTAAGGTAGGGTAGGGTTAGGGTAGATAAGAATTTAAGAGATAAGAGATAAGATGATATCAGATATAATATAAGGTAAGACAAGATAGGATAAGAGATAAGAGATAGGAGATAGGAGATAAGGTAAGGTAAGGTAAGATAAGATAAGATAAGATAAGATAAGATAAGATAAGATAAGATAAGGATAAATTAAGGATAAATTAAGGTATGTTAGGGTAGGGTAGATAAGATAAAATATAAGATATAAGATATAAGATATATAAGATATATAAGATATATAAGATATATAAGATATATAAGATGTAAGGTAAGGTAAGGTAAGGTAAGGTAAGGTAAGGTAAGGTAAGGTAAGATAAGATAAGATAAGATAAGGAAAGGAAAGGAAAGGAAAGGAAAGGAAAGGAAAGGAAAGGATAAATTAAGGTAGGGTAGGGTGAGGGTAGATAAGAATTTAAGAGATAAGAGATAAGATGATATAAGATATAATATAAGGTAAGACAAGATAGGCTAAGAGATAAGAAGAGAAGAGGAGAAGAAGGAGAAAATATAACATAAGTTCATAACTGCAGAAGCTTCTTGGATGAGAAGCGAAATGTTTGCAAGGAAAAAAAAAACCCCAAGAAAACCCAATTACCTTTTGGCAAAAGCACCTTTGGGATGAAAGAAAAGCACCTTAGGATGCTGAAACCCTAGAAAGTGTGCGGAGAGGAGCAACAAAGATACCAGGAACGGGGGGCTGGACTAGAAGACCTCCAAGGTCCCTTCCAAGCCTATGATTCTATGTCCTGTGTCTAGATAGCAACCGACCCCGTGAAGGTCACCCCTAAGGAAACGGGCACCAGTACAGCTTGCGCAGGGACAATCCTGAGCCACACGGGCACGCCCGTCAGTACTCACGCCTTTGAGTTTAGCAAATATCTTCACGGTTGAAAGTCTTACTCAACACTGCTCGGTGGTGGCAAACAGATGGCCTATGCTTCTACGGCAGAAGCCAAGGGAGGAAAAAATTCCTACATGGGTAAATTTCTAAGCCCTCGTGGAGTGATTTCAGCTCGCAGTGGGAGGCCGATGCGAGGCCTCTGGGATACAGACGTTCGGCAACAGATTAACAAGGGAAGTGAAAATGGCTGCCAACAATCCATGGGGTTACAGTAGCTACATTCTCATGCCAAGACAGAAGCACGGAAATTGAATGCAGTTGTCCTGACACCAGCCAACCAACACAAATCTGCTTCGTTTGCATAATATATTAAAATTTCTGCTCTTTGGAATTTTTAAAAAAATAAATAAAAAAATCAGGAAATACAAATAACCCAACTTTGGATCGCCTGTCGGTGCAAACATGTTCTCCGGAGAGCTTCTGTTAGATAAGGAGATGAAAGAGGGGGAAAAACAGCGAATACTGTGGAAAGAACGTGATGTTGTGGACTGGATAAGTGACTGCTGGAAAAAAAAGGAATCAGAAGTTCATCTGTGGGGACACAAAACTGTGAAACACCAGTCAACACTCAACAATGAAGTCAACAATGAAGTTCTGGAAGTTTAACAACTCCATTTCTGTATTAAGCAAAAGAAGATCCCAGCATGATGTCCCTTTGTGGAAGAGAAGGTAAGTCATCCTATGGCTGAAAGGTGACCAACCCATAGGTGTAACTCTTCATTGCATTGTTACACAAGCAAGTGCTTACGTTCTCCATCCCACCTTCTCTTGTCCTTGCCCAGTTCTAAATCTGTCAAACCTACAATACTATAGCAATAGTAATAGACTTATGTACTGCTTCACAGTGCTTTTTTTTTTTTTAATTTGATTTATATGCCGCCCTTCTCCGGAGACTCAGGGCGGCTTACAATATGCTAAGCAATAGCCTTCATCCTTTTTTATATTTATACAAAGTCAGCTTATTGCCCCCACAACTGGGTCCTCAATTTACCTACCTTAGAAAGGATGGAAGGCTGAGTCAACCTTGAGCCTGGCGAGATTCGAACCTGCAGTAATTGCAGGCAGCTGGTCTTAATAACAGGGTGATTTAGACCACTGTACTACCAAGGCTCCTTAGAATAGAATAGAATAGAATAGAATAGAATAGAATAGAATAGAATAGAATAGACAATAGCACTTAGACTTATATATTGCTTCACAGTCCTCTCTAAGTGGTTTACTGAGTCAGCCTCTCGCCCCCAACAATCTGGGTCCTCATTTTACCGAAGGATGGAAGGCTGAGTCGACCTTGAGCCGGTCAGGATCAAACTCCTGGCAATCGGCAGAAATTAGCCTGCAATACTGCCTTCTAACCACCGCGCCTCCCAAGGTCCTTTCCATCTCTTTTACTCTGTATTCCGTAAACTAATTAAAACGTTAACAAAATGAAACTGTGGCTTGCATTAAGACGCTCCCTACATTCAAGATCACTTTGAAGGATCCTCTGAAGATGGTGGAGATTCTCCAGCGGGGCTTCTTTCTTAAACATCTCCAAGTGGGACTTTATGCGGAAAAAACTTCACTGTCAATTCTCTCCCCCCCACCCCACCCCCCATTTTAGAATTATTCATGGCCATTCCCTGTTTCTGCAAGCAGGCAGGCAACAAGATTATCTGCCTCTTTGGATAAAGGCTGAAGTAAGCCAGAAGTTTGGGAGGTCCCACAAGGAACCAGCCCCCCCTCCCCACTTTTTTTTTTCCAGCCTGTCTCTCCGGGCCATATGGCTTGCTGCCAATTAGTTGAGCCACTCTGGGAAACAGGTTACTCTTTTAATTAGATCATCTTAGGGACGGAGACAGCCGATGCTGAAGACGGAGATTGTTTTCATATTCATAGCAGACACAAGGAGCTTAAACTGCGTTCCTTGGGGGGTGGGGGGGGAACGACCGCATCTGTGTTCTGGTTCACAGAGGAGAGGCTTGGGCAGGGGATGATGGGAGTCACGTTAGCCAGGGACTAATTAGAAGTGATACTCTTTGCAAGCCCCTGAGCCTTTTTCACGAGCCTCCTTCCCCATAAAGAGGTCCTGGAGACAAAGTTGAATTCGGCTTCAGTGGAAGAGATACCGTAAGAGATGCTGTACAAGTCAACTTTTTAAAGTTTTCTCCCCCAGCTTTGTTGCAATTCCTGACCAATTTAAAAAAAATTTTTTTTTAAATTTGATTTATATGCCGCCCTTCTCCAGAGACTCAGGGCGGCTTCCAATGTGTTAAGCAATAGCCTTCATACTTTTGTATATTTATACAAAGTCAGCTTATTGCCCCCACAAACTGGGTCCTCAAACACACAAACAAAATCTTAAAGGTTTCTTGAAACAGAAGCCGGTCAATGTGAAAAATCATGTAGCTCTCGTTAAATGTTTATGGAGATTCTCAGTCATCCAGGTCACGCAGTGGTGAAATCTAATATTTTTTTACTACCGGTTCCGTGGGCGTGGCTTGGTGGATGTGGTGTGGCTTGGTGGACGTGGCTTGGTGGGCGTGGCAGGGGAAGGATACTGCAAAATCCCCATTCCCTCTCCACTCCTGGGGGAAGGATACTGAAAAATAGTACAGTGGTTTAGTGCACCCTGTTATTAACACAGCTGCCTGCAATTTCTGCTGGTTCGAATCTCTCCAAGGCTCAAGGTTGACTCAGCCTTCCATCCTTTCTAAGGTAGGTGAAATGAGGACCCGGTTTGTGGGGGCAATAAGCTGACTTTGTATAAAATATACAAAAGAATGAAGGCTATTGCTTAACGCATTGTAAGCCGCCCTGAGTCTCCGGAGAAGGGCGGCATATAAATCAAATTAAAAAAAAAAAAAAAATCTCCACTCCCACCCCACTCTGGGGCCAGCCAGAGGTGGTATTTGCCGGTTCTCCGAACTGCTCAAAATTTCCGCTACTGGTTCTGCAGAACCTGTCAGAACCTGCTGGATTTTAGCCCTGAGGTCACGGTTGTCCCAAAGGAGGTTTTTGTTCAAGAGGCAACTGGACTTTCTTGTTTTTTCCTTGAAGACGTTTCTCTTCTCATCCAAGAAGCTTCTTCAGCTTCCATTCCGCACCAGACACTCAGAGCTGAAGAAGCTTCTTGGATGAGAAGAGAAACGTCTTCAAAGGAAAAAAAAAAACCAGAAAGTCCAGTTGCTTCTTGAAAAAAAAGCACCATTGGGACACCCCTAGTTAAAGCGAGCCAACGGCAGACTTGTGTTCTACAGGTAGTCTATGACTTACAACCAGTTGCTTAACAACTGTTCAAAGTTCTGGAAGATATAGAAACATAGAATCATAGGCAGTGGTGGAATTCAAATTTTTTTACTACCGGTTCTGTGGACGTGGTATAGCTTTGAGGGCGTGGCTTTGTGGGCGTGGCAGGGGAAGGATACTGCAAAGTCTCCACTCCCATCCCAGTCCAGGGGAAGGATACTGCAAAAAATCCATTCCCACCCCACTCCAGGGGAAGGTTACTGCAAAATCTCCATTCCCACCCCACTCCAGGGGAAGGATACTGCAAAATCTCCATTCCCACCCCACTCCAGGGGAAGGATACTACAAAATCTCCATTCCCACCCCTCTCCAGGGGAAGGTTACTGCAAAATCTCCATTTCCACCCCACTCCAGGGGAAGGATACTGCAAAATCCCCATTCCCTCCCCACGCCTGGGGAAACGATATTGCAAAAATCTCCATTCCCACCCCACTCTGGGGCCAGCCAGAGGTGGTATTTGCCGGTTCTCTGAACTACTCAAAATTTCCACTACTGGTTCTCCAGAACCTGTCAGAACCTGCTAAATAGCACCCCTGATCATAAAAGGGCCCTTGGAGATCTTCTAGTCCAAACCCCAAACCGTTGGCAGGAGAACTTATATCATTCCAGACCAATGGTTGTCCAATCCTTTCTTGGAAAGCTCCAGTTGATGGTGCACACTCACAATTCCAGGAGGCAAGTTGTAGTTTCCAAAGCACCGGAAGGCAAGACAAGAGAGCAATGGATGAAGGACAGAAGCAACCTAGAAGTAAGGAGAAATTTCCTAACAGTGGGAACAATTAATCAGTGGAACGACTTGCCTTCAGGAGTTGTGGGTGCTCCAAAATTGGAGGCTTTTAAGAAGAGACTGGACAGCCACAGGTCTGGAATGGTATAGGGCAGTGATGGCTAACCTTTTTGCTGTCAGGTGCCAAAAATGGGGGGAGCACGGGGTGTCGTGCGCGCGCAGCCCACACCCATAATTCAATGTGTCTCACCCACCCCCCCACGCATGAGCACGCGATCCTCCCATGCTCCCCCTTCTTTTGGCACGCGATGGCACGGTGAGCCCAATAGACCAGTTTTTCGCCCTCCCCAGGCTCCAGAGGCTTTGTTGGAGCCTGGTGAGGGGGAAAACAGCCTTCCCCAACCTCATGGAGGCCCTCCGGAGGACAGGAGCAGCCCGTTTGCTGACTTCCGGTGGGACCGGAAGGCCCGTTTTTCACTCTCCCCAGGCTCCAGAGCCTTTCTAGGAGCCTGGGGAGGGTGAAAAGGGCCTCCCCCCCCGGAGGCTTCTCCGGAGGCTGGAAACAGCCTGTTTCCCGACTTCCGGTGGGCCCAGAAGGCCCGAAAATCAGCTGGCCAGTGCACATGCGCACTGGAGCTGAGCTAGGGCAACCCTCGTGTGCCCACTGATATGGCTCCATGTGCCACCTGTGGCACGCGTGCCATACGTTCGCCATCATGGGTATAGGGTCTCTTGCTCAAGCAGCAGGTTGGACTAGAAGACCTCCAAATTCTCTTCCATCTCTGTTGTTCTGTTATTTCTGTTATTTCATGTATTTTAGCCTGCAGTCTCCTAATCATCTTTGTTCCTCTTCTCTTCACTCTTTCTAGAATCTCAACAGCTTTTTTGTATTGTGGTGACCAAACCTGGACACAGTATTCTTCTTTCATTTATCCTTAGAACAGGGGTCGGCAACCTTAAACACTCAACGAGCCACAAAGGTCCTAACCGGAAGCCCCCCATTCAACTCTGAAGCCGACCGGAAGTCTGGTTCCCCCACCATAGAGTCTCCTCCTAGAGTGGCGTCCTTTTTTCCTTTACCTGTCCTTACCGAAAGCCCTATCAACTGTGGAGCCGACCGGCGACAGGGAGCCACGGCAGAGGGATCAAGGAGCCACATGCGGCTCCAGAGCCGCAGGTTGCTGACCCCTGCCTTAGAACATTTAAATCTTTTTCCAGACGTTCTGCATTCATCTGATATTGAGAAATAACCAGAGGGTGGATATAAAGACTTTTCCTCCCCTATAATAACACCAAGAAATTGAAATGCACTTCTAGGTAAGAGTGAAGGAATTCCATCTGCGTTCACGTTTCAGGTTATCCCTGCAGTCTTGGTGGTTACCATCGGCTGTTCATTTCAAAGCATCTTCAAAGCATCTTCAAGGAGCTCTGGTGGCTCAGCAGACTAATTAACATCCACTTACATCTGCTGCCTGCAATTACTGCAAGTTCGAATCTCGCCAGGCTCAAGGTTGACTCAGCCTTCCATCCTTTCTAAGGTAGGTAAAATGAGGACCCGGATTGTGGGGGCAATAAGATGACTTTGTATAAATATACAAAAAGTATGAAGGCTATTGCTTAACGCATTGTAAGCCGCCCTGAGTCTCCGGAGAAGGGCGGCATATAAATCAAATTAAAAAAAAAAAAAGCCAATGCGCCCTTTCCCAGTTTGTCCTTGCCACTCATGGGTCTGAACCCTGGATATTGCCCAAGCCACACCCATCCCTCCCCCACCAAGCTGTATTGCAGGGACACCTGCAGGGAGGATTAAAGAGGACAGATGAGATGGCAGCAGGCTGCACTCTTCTGAACAAGCTCTCTGCCCCTATTATATGTCCGTTGCTACAAAGAAAGGAGGAAGAGGGTATGATCTTGGCTTGGTAAATAAGATTGCGTGCCATCAAATCCAGCCCTTGGAAGTAATCCTGGGTTAATTACTGTGAAAACTAGGTATGTTGTAATAAGGAAGCCAACACATTGTGACAACTGAATCCAGGATGGTCCCTTGTTCTGTAAAACGGATGGCCCCTTGCCCAATTGTTGGCTCTCTCTCAAAAGCCTCTTGGTAGACTTAGCCACAGGGGTGGGATTCATCCAGTTCGGACCGGTTCGGGCACACCGGTAGCTCCAACGATCAGCTGGGAGCATTTCATTTCATTTCATTTCATTTATTGGATTTGTATACCGCCCTACTCCCGAAGGACTCAGGGCGGTGAACAGCCACAGAATAAAACACATAAATACAAAATTTAAAAACAGAATAAAACCGAATTAAACAATTTGGCCGAGACAAATTTAAAACACCCAATAATTTTAAAAACAAATTAAAATTTACATTTTAAAGGGGAAAGATTTAGGCCAGGCCGGCTTGAGGGAATAAAGCAAACCGGCTCACTCCAATGATCAGTTGGGCCCGCCCCCCCGCCCCTGCGTGCTTTACTTACCTTTATCCCCTCAGCTGATTCACGCGGCAGATTGCTGCGCCTCAGCTCTGTTAGTCCCCAGAGGTAACGCTGAAGTTTAGTTTGTCAAAACTGCGCACGATCTCCGAACCGGTGGTTAAACTGGCAGGATCCCACCACTGCATAGCCAACACCTTCCAGCTGGTCCTTTACTTGAAGATCTTAAATAATGAGTCAAGAGGGGGTCAGATATGGAGAAGCAGACCCCCATAGGACAGTGTTGGTGAACCTTTTCAAGTGCCAATAAGGGAGCACACACACGTCTGGGCCGCAACCAGGAAGAGGACCTGCCCAGGGGACATGTGCGTGCCAGAAAATGAACTTCTGGTTTTCTGTGCGCTGGCAGCAAGTCTTCTGGTTACTGCTGCGCATGCACATGCCACAATCAGCTGGCCGGCGTGCATGCTCAAGCCCAAAAATGGAAGACCAGCTCTTCCGATTTCCAGCATTGCTGCACACAGCTGATCGTCATGTACGCATGCATGCCAGAAACCCAGAAGAAGAACGGGTGAGGCCACATGTGCCAGGTGACATGGCTCCACGCGCCACTTTGGGCACGCGTGCTATAGGTTTGCCATCATAGCCATAGGACAAGACACATATTATTCGTTAGCAACAGCCTCCCTGTTTGCTGACAGGACCAGTAGGTTTCAGGGACAATTTCGTGATCAATTGCATCTCTCTCTCTTTTTTTTTAAATTTAATTTATATGCCGCCCTTCTCCGGAGACTCAGGGCGGCTTAGAGTGCGTTAAGCAATAGCCTTCATACTTTTGTATATTTATACAAAGTCAGTTTATTGCCCCCACAAACTGGTCCTCAATTTACCTACCTTAGAAAGGATGGAAGGCTGAGTCAACCTTGAGCCTGGCAAGATTTGAACTTACTTTAATTGCAGACAGCTGGTGTTAAATTACAGTGCTTTTAGTCTGCAGAGCTATCCAGGCTCTGCATCTCTACTAAGACCCTGAATGTTGTCAGGTCCCGAAAGGTTAAAGGGATGTTCCGTGAAGGAATTCCTCACTGGACAGACTGTGCTTGGAAGATCGGTGAAGTGTAAATCTACAGCCTTGGGAAGGAAACCAGGCTGCCAAAGAATACAGTAGCTGGATACCATCAAGGCTGACACCAGCCAGAGCCTAGAAAGACTCAAAGAAGCAGTGCAAAATAGGAAGATTTGGAGAGACTTGACCCATAGAATCGCCAAGAGTCGGACTTTTGACTGAATGGATGACATCATCTTCACAGTCTTGGGAACGTCAGGCAGGTTTTGGGAAGGAAGAAGAAATGAATGGCTCAGACCTACTAAAAAAAGGAGAGACATAGAACATAAAAAACAACAACATGTATATTGGTAGTGGCGCAGTGGTTAGAAGGCAGTATTGCAGGCTGACTCTGCTCACTGCTAGGAGTTCGATCCTGACCGGCTCAAGGTTGACTCAGCCTTCCCTCCTTCCGAGGTGGGTAAAATGAGGACCCAGATTGTTTGGGGGCAATAGGCTGATTCTGTAGACGGCTTAGAGAGGGCTGTAAAAAGCACTGTGAAGCAGTATATAAATGCGAAGTGCTATTGCTATTTTATGTTTATAGACCACCCTTTTGCCTCAAAGAGGGGCTCTGGGTTCTACAAAGGTAGTCCTCTACTTACAATCATTCATTTAGTGACCATTCAAAGTTATAACAGCACTGAAAAAAGTGACTTATGACCGTTTTTTCACACTTATGACCGTTACAGCATCCCCGTCATCATATGATCCAAATTCAGGCGTTTGGCAGCTGGCTCATATTTAGTCTACTATTTTAAGAGAACCTAACACGTCCAGTCTATAGCTTTAAAAGCATCTAGCAAGAGTTCCTTACTACAGCCCTTTAATCTTTGGTTTGTTGTGATCTTTTAAAAGTATTAATTTCTGCTCCTTAGAATTTGGAGGCAGAACATGAGCTCAATGCATTGCATTGTTTCAATGCAGTTTTGCAAACCTTTTAAGATAGAAAACATCACCTAAGGAAAGGACGCAACCGCTTTAAGGTTAGCAGACCTATGTCCTATGTGCAAAGTGGCTTTTAAGATCAAATCTGAAGCACCGCATAAACATGGCGGAGAGGTGATTCATCAGCTTATTTAAGTAGGAATGATATCATCTGGCCAGTTTTATTCATTGGCTTGGTCATAAGCAACCATGTTATTGAAAGTCAAACAATGAAAATAAAGAGCAACAAAGAAGACGAGGAGACAGGAGGTTTTCAAGAAAACATTGGAGAGATTTGCCTGAGGTAAGGGTGGGATTCAGCCGATTCAGCCCGGTTCTGGCGAACCGGATGTTAATTTTAATCTGGTTTGCAAGCATGGCTGACCCCGCCCACCACACCCTGCCCCTCCCAGGAGTCTCCACACAGCTCAGTTTGGATGCCAAGTAAGCATCCCCCTTGCGGCCCGTTTTTGCTGCTGGGGGGGGGGTGCAGGAAGCCGAAGGCTGCCTGTCACACACCCTGGCCACGCCCACCAAGCCACGCCCACGGAACCGGTAGTAAAAATTTTTTTGAATCCCACCACCGATCAGGGGTCAGGAACCCAGAGGAAAGATCTATTCTGTCACAGCCCTTTCATTCGGTCTTTTCAGCTTAGTACGGTTCGTTCCTCATTAATATTCAGCAAGGCTGAATATATGGTTTTTCTAAATAGGCTGAATATATGGTTTTCTAAATAGGAGAAGGAGCAAACAGATTGGAGGGCACTGTTTTCTTCATTCCCCTAGGTTGAGTGCTATGTTATCAGCATATCTATTCTTTTATGATTATCCTGCATTTTTGGGCCAAACTTTATTTAATTATTTTAAAACTATTTTAACTTTTGTGTACAAATGTTTTATTTTTGGCTGTTCACTGCCCTGAGTCCGAAAGGAGAAGGGCGGTATAGAAATTTAAATAATAAATAAATAAATAAATAAAATTTTTATGGGCCAATGAGACATAAGCAGAGCTTAGATCATCGAATGAGCTGCCGTGCAAATGCAACACAGATTTTTTAAAAAAGAGGCATGAATATGCTTGAAAAGGCAGAAAAGTGGAGGCCAGTCGTTGTAGGGAGGTGAGAATATTTACCAGTTTTTTTTTCTTCACAAGACAAGGAAATAGGTTTCACATCGGGGAGATTTCGCCATTAGGAGTTCATTGTCTATGCCTGATGTCACACAACAGAATTAACATGATTCACTTTCTGGATTCTCTCTCTAAACTGAATCATAAACCAATGAAGTGGGCTTGGCTTGCAGATCAGAATTAACAACACCAGGACTAATCATGGTTAAAATTAGCCAAGTTTAGTCAAGGGTCCTGTTTGCAGCAACTGTGCCATGTCCCTGTCGGAGCCTGAATCTGCGGAGGAGGATGTGCAGAAGCTGGAACTGACAGAGATCGAGGGGGCGGCTTCATTGCCTTTGGAGGAATGTGGGGAGGAGCAGGATGAAGCAGCCCAGGGCCCCTCAGGATTGGGCCGGCTTTTTAGCAGGGAGGAACGGTGACAAGATGACCGAGAGAGAGCAAGCAGTGGAAATGAAGAGCGACGGAGCTCAGGCGATGAGCAAGACTGCCCCCTCCTGATCCCTGAGCATGGAGAGTGGAGAGAAGGCAGGAACAGTGCAGGCTGACCTGACAACTCGGGAGGAAAGCACCCCGCCCCTCTTCACAAGGCACACCTGGGGCCTGAGATTTAAGGAGATGCTGTGGGGAGGGGTGTTTGTCGGGAACAAACGCTGAATTTGTAGAGTTGGGTGTGCCAGACATTTGGAGTTTGCAGGCCCGCTTGCTTCTTCGTGACTTCGTGGACTCAGTGCCTTGTTCCTGACTTCATAAACTCATTGTTTATTCCTTGTTTTGTGGACTTTGCTTTGCTGGACTGGGTGCAGCCAGAGGCTGCCGTGTGTGTTTGTGTTTCCCAAGAACATGGGAGCATTTGGGGAAAAATTTGGAGCATTAAAGGGGAGTTTGAACTCTCACCTGACTGTGAGACCTTCGTACCTTGTCCCGGATCATCACAAGCTGACCTGTAAGTCAGGGGTGGGTTCTAAATTTTTTTACTACTGGTTCTGTGGGCGTGGCTTATTTTGTGGGTGTGGCTTGGAGGTCATGTGACTAGGTGGGCATGGCTAGCTGGTCAGAGTCAATTCTGGAAGGTCCTCGCACTTACGACCAGTCCTCGCACTTACGACCTGACTCATTTGTTTGCTTTTAACACTGATCAGCTGTAGGGCGGCCCTTTGAAGCCCCACGGCAAGAGTTTAAACAGTTTTTTTCCCTCTAGTCATCAGCTGGGACTCAGGAGGCAGCAATAGATTGGGAGTGGGACCAAATAAAAGGTAAGAATAACGTGGGGGGGTGGGGGGGGAGAACCGGTTCGGTGATGTCATATCGTCACCGCTACCGGCTCGGCCGAACCGGACCGAACCGGGAGGAACCCACCACTGCTGTAAGTGATACAGTTAAGTACTGAATATTGTCCAAACACGATATACAAACCACTGTGAAGCTCATTTCTATCTGAGGTGGCGGTTTCTGTATGAATTTATGCTGATTCAAGTTCTTCTGATTGGATTCCATCGGGCGCAAAGAATCTGGCCGATATTTTAAATTCAGAATATTTATTGCACATGCCTACATACAAGAATCTAGTCAACCAAAGTTCAACACTACATTGGCGCCAGAGAAGGGTTAATGGAATTCAAGAGGGGTTCGACTTTGACCATTTGTGGGAACGTAACGACTCTAGGCTGATGACCCATTTAACGCCACCTCTGCCTGCACTTCTACAGATTCCCCTCCATAACATAAATGCATATTTTAACCATTCCTTCAAAAAGGAAATCCACCACTGAAACTTCACAGGATCTTTGCCCCACTCTGAATTCAAGGATTTCTTCAATATTAGTACCAACAAAATCCCCTCCTTTTTTTGGTGCCAATTAATCTGAAACTGGAGTAAAGTTGGTGTCACAGAATAACAGAGTTGGAAGGAACCTTGGAGGTCTTCTAGTCCAACCCTCTGCTTAAGCAGGAAACCCTATACTATTTCAGACAAATGCTTGTCCAATCTCTTCTTTAAAAACCTGCAGTGTTGGAGCACCCATAGCTCCTGGAGGTAATTTGTTCCACTGATTAATTGTTCTAACTGTCAGGAAATTTCTCCTTAGTTCTAGGTTGCTTCTCTCCTTGATAAGTTTCCATCCATTGCTTCTTGTCCTGCCTTCAGGTACTTTGGAGAATCGGTTGATCGCCTCTTCTTTGTGGCATCCCCCTTAAATATTGGAATATTGCTATCATAGCAGTGTAGTCTCCTTTTACAGCTCGAAGAACTTCCACTGTAAACTCTCACTTTGTGTAGTCCTTGGTGCTATCTTTTTTAAAATAATTATTATTTATATGCCGCCCTTCTCCGGAGACTCAGGGCGGCTTACAATGCGTTAAGCAATAGCCTTCATACTTTTGTATATTTTATACAAAGTCAGCTTATTGCCCCCACAAACCGGGTCCTCATTTTACCTACCTTAGAAAGGATGGAAGGCTGAGTCAACCTTGAGCCTGGTGAGAATTGAACTCGCAGTAATTGCAGGCAGCTGGAAGCTAAATACTACCTTTAACAGTAGCATTAGTCTGCTGCGCCACTCAGGCTTTATCTGAGTTGGTTGTTTTCTTGCCGGCATTTCATTACCCAACTAAGTAACATCATCAGTGCTAGAAGGGAGAAGAGTTCGCTCTCTGCTTATATACTAGTGGTTTGCCCTATCCGTGTTGGTAGGTGTTTTCCTGTTGGTTCATTGATTAGGCTGTTGGTTCCTACAGAAAAGCCTAATCAAGGAACCTCCAAGATCACAGTAAACAATACTGTTCCAGCACTGATGGTGTTACTTAGTTGGGTAATGAAATGTCCACAAGCGAACAATCAAGCACAAAGAGCACCAGGGACCCCACAATTCAACCCTGAGCTACATGCCTTATTTTATCAGTCTTCTGTCTTTGTGCATTAGTTATCTTATATTGGTGTCCATCTCTGGAAGTTCTTTAGAACATATCGACTTCATTCCTCAATTCCAAGTGCACCAGAGTCATACAGCTTTTGTTTGAAGTATTAGGAAAGGGTTATTATAATATATAATATTGTACTGATGTAGTATTATAAGTAAAGGTAACAACTAGACTAACGACTAGAATTGAGCCCACAATTTCTGTTGCTAAGTGAAACATGGTTTGCTGTACTTTTCGGAGTATAAGATGCACTCCCCCCCCCAAAAGTAGGTGAAAATTGTGGTGCGTCTTATACACTGAATGTTGCTGAAGCCCCGCCCACTCACCGGCCCCACCCCTTTGGCCGTGTTCAGCCTCCATGTGTCGCGTTTTCAGCACACTCCATTTTAGACCTGTTCCAGGCTGCCAGGATGGCCACAGCACATCGCTGCCGATCGCCACCTCCGCGCGATGCCTTTTCGGCCTCTGCACGCTCTGTATTTGGCCTCCATGCATTGCATTTTCGGATGGTTTCAGGCATCTAAAATGGGGCTTGTGGAGGCCAAAAACACGACACACAGAGACACCAATCGGCTGTGGAGATCCCTGCAGCCTGGAACAGCTGATTGGCGGTATTCCGGGAGGCCGATCCAACCGCCAATCAGCTGCTCATGCTGAATCAGGCTGCGATAACGTGTCGAAGCTGACCAGGCGGTTTGCTGTTTGCTGCATGAATGCTAGCCAGATGAATACCGATGGATGCTGGTAGGCAGAGGCAGATTTTTTTTTTCTTGTTTTCCTCCCCAAAAACTAATGTGCGTCTTATATTCCGGAGCATCTTATACTCTGAAAAATACGGTAAGTGAGTTTTGCTCCATTCTACAATCTTTCTTGCCACATTTGTTAAGTGAATCACTGCACTTGGTAAATTAGTCACCCGGTTCTTAAGTGAATCTGGCTTCCCCATGGACTTTGCTTGTCAGAAGGTCGGGAAAGGTGATCACATGACCCCTGGGCACTGCAATCGTCATAAATACGAGTCAGTAGCCAAGCGGCTGAATTCTGATCACGTGACCCTGGGGAATGCTGCAACGGTCGTAAGTGTGAAAAATGGTAATCACATGTCACTTTTTTCAGTGCCATTGTAACTTTGAACGGTCACTAAATAAGCTGTTGTAAGTCAAGGACTGCCTGTATTGCCTTCACAGCTTGGAATAGGATTTTAAATACAGGAAAAAACAGCTGGAACCTGGAAAGGTTTGCCTTGTAAATTGCGACTTAAACTCTCTTGCAAATGATCAAATGCAGCTGCAACGAACTCAATCTGTAGAAGCTTGAGCAATTTATTAGCAATTTCCCTTTTCTGTAGAACGGGGAGATGGAGGGAGATGACATTAGCAGTTCCAGGATCTGTAGTAATTTCAGGACTGGGAAACTGATGAGATGATGGATTTTCTTTTTTGTTGTTTGCTGTCTTGTGTTGGTTTTCTGGAAGAGAACACTGATTAGTTCATGCTGTTCCCTGCATATTCTGAGCAAGTGATTGTTCATTAAACTTTTAGAGGTAGTGTGTTGAGTAAATACAATCCTAGCATTAGCAATAGCACTTAGACTTATACACTGCTTCACCGTGCTTTACAGTCCTCTCTAAGCAGTTTACAGAGTCAGAATATTGCCCTCAACAATCTTAGAATAGAATAGAATAACAGTTGGAAGGGACCTTGGAGGTCTTCTAGTCCAACCCCCTGCTTAGGCAGGAAACCCTACACCACTTCAGACAAATGGTTATCCAACCTCTTCTTAAAAACTTCCAGTGTTGGAGCATTCACAACTTCTGGAGGTAAGTGTTCTGTCCCCGTCCCACACATGCACCCCCACAGGCGGCCGCCATCGCTACCGGATCAGGTGATCCGGTCCGAACTGGGAGCATTTCACTCCTGCCTCTGCTCAAGCAGGAGATCCTATGCCATTCTGAATAAATGGCTGTCCACTGTCTTCTTGAAAACTTCCTGTGATGGAGCTCCCACAACTTCTGGAGGCAAGTTGTTCCACTGGTTAATTGTTCTCACTGTCAGGAAATTTCTTTTTAGTTCCAGGTTGGATCCGTCTTTAATGCTCTTCCACCCATTGCTTCTTGTCTGGCCTCCAGATGCTTTGGAACAGGGGTCTCCAACCTTGGCAATTTTAAGACTTGTGGACCTCAACTCCTAGAATTCTGGGAGTTGAAGTCTACAAGTCTTAAAGTTGCCAAGGTTGGAGACCCCTGCTTTGGAGAATAGGTTGAACCCCTCATCTCTGTGACAATCCCCCAAGTACTGGAAAACTGCTGTCATATGTATTAATCTAATGTAGCTGTTCCATGAATGCTTTAGCACAAATTGCTAATGAAGAACTTTGATGCCCAGGTGCTCATTAAATAGCTCCAAGCTTCAATTCCATGTACTTTCCATTGAAATCAGTAAGATTTGTCACAAACCTTTTTTTTTTTTTTTGCAGCTAATTCCCAGTTATCTTGGCTGTAAACTTGGCTCCAGCGGCATCTCCTGGCACAGCAAAGAGAACACAATTTTCTCTTCATTGGAAGTATATAAAAGAATAAGAGTTGGAAGGGATCTTAAAGCTATTCTAGTCCAAATCCCTGCTGAATAGAATAGAATAGAATAGAATAGAATAGAATAGAATAGAATAGAATAGAATAGAATAGAATAGAATAGAACAGAACAGAACAGAACAGAACAGAACAGAATAGAATTCTTTATTGGCCAAGTGTGATTGGACACACAAGGAATTTGTCTTGGTGCATATGCTCTCAGTGTACATAAAATAAAAAATATGTTCATCAAGAATCATAAGGTACAACACTTAATGATAGTCATAGGTTACAAATAAGCAATCAGGAAACAATATCAATATAAATCGTAAGGATACAAGCAACAAAGTTACAGTCATACAGTCATAAGTGGAAGGAGATGGATGGTGGGAACGATGAGAAGACTAATAGTAGTGCAGACTTAGTAAATAGTTTCACAGCGTGGAGGGAATTATTTGTTTAGGAGAGTGATGGCATTCGGGGAAAAAACTGTCCTTGTGTCTAGTTGTTCTGGTGTTCAGTGCTCTATAGTGTCATTTTGAGGGTAGAAGTTGAAACAATTGATGTCCAGGATGAGGGGTCTGTAAATATTTTCCCAGCCCTCTTTTTGACTCGGGCAGTATACAGGTCCTCCATGGAAGGCAGGTTGGTAGCCATTGTTTTTTCTGCAGTTCTAATTATCCTCTGAAGTCCGTGTCTGTCTTGTTGGGTTGCAGAGCCAAACCAGACAGTTATAGAGGTGCAGATGACAGACTCAATAATTCCTCTGTAGAACTGGATCAGCAGCTCCTTGGGCAGTTTGAGCTTCCTGAGTTGGCAGGAAGAAAGAACATTCTTATATTAAGAACATTCAAGCAGATCTTATATCCTTTCGGAGAAACGGCTGTCCAATCTCTTCTTAAAAACCTCTAGTGGTGGAGCCCCCATAACCTCCAGAGGCAAGCAATTCCATTGATTAATGGTTCTCACGGTCAGGAAATTTCTCCTTACTTCCATGTTGCTTCTCTCCTTGATTAGTTTCCATCCATTGCTTCTTGTCCTACCTTCAGGTGCTTTGGAGAATAGCTTGACTCCCTCTTCTTTGAGGCATCCCCTGAGATATTGGAAGACTGCTATCATGTCTCCTCTAGTCCTTCTTTTCTCTACACTGGCCATACCCAACTCCTGCGATGATTCTTCATATGTTCTTTCAAAAGGCCTGGAAGACCTGGTTTTGCCAGTGGGGCTGGAGGTCCCAGGGGAATACTGGTATAGGGTCTTGTGCTCGAGCAGAGGGTTGGACTAGGACCTCCAAGGTTGGACTAGAAGACCTCCAAGTATTCTATTTGAGTTGTGGGTGCTCACTGGAGGCTTTTAAGAAGAGATTGGACAACCATTTGTCTAAAATGCTCTAGGATCCCCTGCTCGAGTGGGGTGAGGAAGGAGGGGTTGGACTAGAAGACTTCCAAGATCCCTTCCAATTCTGTTATTCTGTTAA
Source organism: Pantherophis guttatus (assembly GCF_029531705.1). The sequence continues at coordinate 3,309,380 of NW_026844107.1, forward strand.
TTAATCAGTGGAATGGCTTCCCTTAAGAAGCGGGTGCTCCATTACTGTGTTCTGCCCCAGCTCCGGATTTCCGAGGATATTGACACACACCAACAGTCCTTATCAAATTTATTAAGTAGCAAGAATAAACAAGACCGGCAAAGGTTGGCAACCAGCCCAGAAAACAAGATATGATAAACCAAAATACTCTGATAATAATACGAGTTGTTTCCAGCAAGAACGCACTAGCCGCGTGCGACTTAAATAGGCTAAGGGAGTGGCCAATTATCCTCAAGCCCTACTCTCGAGGAGACCTCCTCCTCCTGAGTAGCCACTCCTGCCTTTTGGCAGCCCTGCGTACTCGAGCATTGAGGAGAGGCTCCTCCACTTCGCTCTCTCCACTTGAAGGAGCCTCTGGAGGTTCTGAAGGCCCTGGCTGAGTCTCTGCCTCTGGCATCACATCCTCTTCAGCCTCCTCACTGTCCGACGCGAGCACCGGCTGCGCAGGCTGCTGGTATGACATCACACCAGCCTCCTCGTCGTCGGGATCAGCCACGATCCGCGCAGACCGCTGGCGGGCCACAACACACTGGAGGCTTTTCAGAAGAGATTGGACAACCATTTGTCCAGAATGGTAAAAGAGACAGCCTTCTCCTTGTCCTAACACTGTCAGGTGGAGTAGAGTGGAGAAGAAGACACGGTTTGACCATATCAGTAGTAACTCAAGCCTTCCAGGATTTAGTCCAGAGGCATCAATGTAAGTCCGGACTGATCTGGAGGATTCTTGTAGAGGGTTAGACTAGAAGACCTCCAAGGTTCCTTCCTTGATTCTACAACTTGGTTTGACTATGCTAACATGGTATGCTTTTGTATTTTTTATAAATCTTCCAGGGAGCTGCTGCGACTGAGAAGGAACTAGAAAGTAGATCTCCACATTGTCAATACAACTCTATACAGAATAATAGAGTTGGAAGGGACCTTGGAGGTCTTCTAGTCCAACCACTTGCTCAAGCAAGAGGCCCTATATCCGTGATAGCGAACCTGTGGCACGTGTGTCACAGGTGGCATGCGGAGCTATATCTGTGGGCACGCGAGCATTGCCCTAGCTTAGCTCCAGTGCGCGCCAGCTGATTTTTGGGCTTTCTGGGCCCACCAGAAATCAGGAAACGGGCTGTTTCCGGCCTCCTGAGGGCCTCCGGGTGGGTGGTGAAGGCCGTTTTCGCTCTCCTCAGGCTCCTAGAAAGCCTCTGGAGCCTGGGGAGAGCGAAAAACGGGCCTTCTGGCCGTCAGAAAATGGGCCGTTTCCGGCCTCTGGAGGGCCTCTGGGATGGTAGGGAAGGCTGTTTTCGCCCTCCCCAGACTCCAAGAAAACCTGTGGAGCACGGGGAGCGTGTGTGTGTGGGGGGTCACGTACTCATGCGCGTGGGGGGGTGGGGCGTGGGGGGCATTGAATTATGGGTATGGGCATGCACGCTGTGCTCCCCTGCGCTCCCCCCGCTTTTGGCACGTGACGGCAAAAAAGTTAGCCCTCACTGCCCTATATCAATCCAGACAAGAAGGAGAAGGACAGACAAAGGCAGGACAAGAAGCAATGGATGAAAACTAATCAAGTTCAAGTAGTAACTTATCTTAAAGAGGATGGTTTGATGTTCTCTGATGATTCTGTAATGCAAGTCTTATATTTAATTGTACTTTAAAACGCTTAGCTTTTTATTTTTCCCCTCTTTTCCCTTCTTGAATGCCTTTTGAAACAGAACAGCATCTCAATTTAATAAATAAACCAATGAATAGAAATATACGTCTATCCTCACGATATTCACCAAATATAGGGCTTATGTTCTCAGTGGAATGCCGAGCTTTGGGAAATATAATTCCCCAGAATCATCTGCAAGATATTACAGATTTTGACTTTTCTAAAGATAAATCCCAAATGCAAAATTCAGCTAGAGTCACGGCCCCCCGGAGTGACACGGAGTCAAGTGTTTGTCCCCACTCCCTCTAATTTCCACCCCAGCAAAATCACGTGGAAGACAGAAAACAACATCGTAATTTAAAATTCAATTTCTGATTCCACCTAGATTCACAGGCGCTGCCTCAGAACGAGGATTTCATTAAAAGGTTTAATAGATTTTATGAGAGTTGTCAGTTGCAGAAAAGGGAATGGAGCAAACTCATTCTCTCTGCTCCTGGAAATTCAGATGGCAGACTGGTAAACAAATTTACCATGGAAATGAAAACAGGAGGGGGGACATTTCCACCACCCATCTATAATCTCGTACAGGGAGCAAAATAAACCTCATCTGAATAACTTTAAAAGCTTTGGCTTCTTCAAAGGCCTGACACCACTGGCGTTTTCAGCCATTCAGACAAGATGCTTCACTGGAACAAGGAAGGAGCCAAAATCAGTTGGGCAATCCGAAAGATTAAAGCTAAGCTTGGTTAGGGTTAGAATCAGGGGTGAAATCCAGCAGGTTCTGACAGGTTTTGGAGAACTGGTAGCGGAAATTTTGAGTAGTTCGGAGACCACCGGAAAATACCACTTCTGGCTGGCCTCAGGAGTGGGATGGGAATGGAGATTTTGCAATATCCTTCCCCCAGGAGTGGGGAGGGAATGGGGATTTTGCAGTATCCTTCCCCTGGAAGGGGTGGGAATGGACATTTTGCAGTATCCTTCCCCAGCCACGCCCATCTAGCCACACCACACCATGCCCACCAAGCCACGCCCACAGAACCGGTAGTAAAAAAAAATTGGATTTCACCACTGGTTAGAATAGAATAGAATAGAATAGAATAGAATAGAATAGAATAGAATAACAGAGTTGGAAGGGACCTTGGAGGTCTTCTAGTCCAACCCCCTAATTAGGCAGGAAACCCTACACCACTTCAGACAAATGGTTATCCAACATCTTCTTAAAAACTTCCAGTGTTGGAGCATTCACAACTTCTGGAGGCAAGTTGTTCCACTGATTCATTGTTCTCACTGTCAGGAAATTTCTCCTTAGTTCTAGGTTGCTTCTCTCCTTGATGAGTTTCCATCCGTTGTTTCTTGTCCTGCCCTCAGGTGCTTTGGAGAATAGTTTGACTCCCTCTTCTTTGGGGCAGCCCCTGAGATATTGGAAGACTGCTTTCATGTCTCCCCTAGTCCTTCTTTTCATAAGACTAGACATACCCAGTTCCTGCAACCATTCTTCATATGTTTTAGCCTCCAGTCCCCTAATCCTCTTTGTTGCTCTTCTCTGCACTCTTTCCAGAGTCTCCACATCTTTTTTACATCGTGGTGACCAAAACTGAATGCAGGATTCCAAGTGCGGCCTTACCAAGGCCTTATAAAGTGGTATTAACACTATTAACACAATAAAGTGGTATTAACAAGTGGTTCGCCTTTGTGTATTGGGTGAGGGTTGTATTTGTATGTGTGGTGTTTGTGTAGAGAGCAGGATATGGTACGAGTAGGTACAAAATAAGTGGGCTGCTGGAGGCTAAAACATACAGAATAATAGAGTTGGAAAGGATCTTGTAGGTCATCTAGTCCAACCCCCCGCCCAAGCAGGAGACCCTACACCAGGGGTGTGAAACTCGCAGCCTTCAGGCCGGATGCGTCACATGCTGGCCCCGCCCCGCCCCGGGTTTAGCGAAGGGGAATAAAGTCCTGATACGTCATGTGACGCCACCGTGACGACGCGGGTTTGACACTCCTGCCCTACACCATTTCTGACAGATGGCAGTCCAGTCTCTTTTTCAAAGCTTTCAGTGATGAAGCTCCCACAACTTCCGAAGGCAACTTCTGTTCCATCGGTTGGTTGTTCTCACTGTCAGAAAATTTCTGCTTATTTCCAGGTTGAATCTCTCCTTATTTATTTATTTTATTTATTTATTTTATTAAATTTCTATACCGCCCTACTCCCGAAGGACTCAGGGCAGTGAACAGCCACAGGATAAAACACATAAATACAAAAATTTAAAATAGAAAAAACGAATTAAATAATTTGGCTGAATTTAAAATACCCCATAATTTAAAAACAAATTAAAATTTACATTTAAAAAGGGGAGAAGGTTTAGGCCAGGCCAGCTTGATGAAATAAAAAAGTCTTAAGCGCGCGACGGAAGGTGCGCAGATCCGGGATCCTCCATATCTCCGGGGGGATCTCGTTCCAGATCGTAGGTGCCCCCACAGAGAAGGCTCTCCCCCTAGGGGTCGACATTGTTTGGCCGACGGCACCCGGAGGAGCCCCTCTCTATGGGAGCGTACTGGCTGGTGGGAGGCTATTGGTGGTAGCAGGCGGTCCCATAGGTAACCAGGTCCTAAGCCATGGAGCGCTTTAAAGGTGATAACCAAAACCTTGAAGCGCACCCAGAAGACCACCGGGAGCCAGTGCAGCTCGTGCAGGAGAGGTGTTACATGGGAACTCCACGTCGCTCCCATAACCACCCGCGCGGCCGCACTCTGCGCCAGTTGGAGCCTCCGAGTGCACCTCAAGGGGAGCCCCATGTAGAGAGCATTACAATAGTCCAGACGAGAAGTGACAAGGGCATGAGTGACTGTGTGTAGAGTCACTTGTTCAGTTTCCATCCATTATTCCTTGTCTGGCCTTCAGGTGGCTTGGAAAATAGCTTGACCCCTTCCTCTCTGTGACAGCCCCTCAAATATTGGGAGACTGCTATCATGTCTCCCCTGGTCATTCTCTTCACTAGACTAGCCCTGCCCAGTTCCTGCAACTGTTCATCATATGTTTTAACCTCCAGTCCCCTCATCCTCTTGGTTGCTCTTCTCTGCACTCTTTCTAGAGCCATGATGGCGAACCTATCACATGCAAGCCATCACCCAGCTCAGCTCCACCTGCTTCCCGCCAGCCAGCTGATTTTCAGGTCTATGCCACGTGCGCAAGGGGGGGAGGGGGGACGGGGCCAGAGATGGTATTCAACAGGTTCTGACCAGTTCTGGAGAACTGGTAGAGAAAATTTTGAGTAGTTCAGAGAACCGGTAAATACCACCTCTGAGGAAATGGGGATTTTGCAGTAACCTTCCCCTGGAGTGGGGTGGGAATGGAGATTTTACAGTATCGTTCCCCTGCCACGCCCACCAAGCCATGCCACACCCACCAAGCCACGCCCACAGAACCGGTAGTAAAAAATTTTGAATCCCACCACTGGGTGGGGCGCATGCGGGAGACACGTGTGTATGCCCGAGGGGGTTGTCCGTGCATGCATGGGGGTGGGGGTGGTCGTGTGCGCATGCATGGGGGGCTGGGGGTAGTGCTGCGCCCCCCCGTGCCCCATTTTGGGCCTAGCAGGCCTCCCTGAAGCCTCCTGGGACCAAAAATGGACCACCGGGGTGAGGGGGCGGGGTGCAGTGGGATTATGCATGCATTGCATTATGGGTGCAGGCATGCATGCGTGCTGTCGTGTGCGTGTGTGTGCACTTTTGGCACGCGATGACAAAAAGGTTAGCCATCACTGTTCTAGTGATGTCCCCTCAGGCCTCCTTCTAACCTGCACAATATACAGGTCTTCTATGGAAGGTAGGCTGCAGGGGTGGGTTCTAAATTTTTTTACTACCGGTTCTGTGGGCGTGGCTTATTTTGTGGGCGTGGCTTGATGGTCATGTGACAATTCTTTAGGATTTAGCAGAGGTACTGGTCTACCATGCTTTTAACTGCTTGCAGAGCTGTACCGGTCTACCCATTTGTTCTCGGAGCGTTCCGAACTACCCATTTGTTTTTCGAGCTTCCCAGTCTAGCCATTTGTTTTTGGAGGCACCGGTCTACCACCACACTGCCTTTTATTTGTTTATTTATTTATTTATTTAGTCCAATTTATATGACGCCTTTCTCCGGAGACTCAGGGCGGCTTACAATATATTTAAAAAACCATTATAAAAACATTTAAAATTAAAATATTAAAACCCATTCACACCGTTCATGGCCAGATCTCACAAGATCGCAACAGCGAGATCAATGGCCCCAGGCGTGCCGGAAAAGCCAGGTCTTCACCGCTTTTCGGAAGGCCAATAGGGTAGGGATGGTCCGGACCTCAGGAAGTAACTGGTTCCAGAGAGCTGGGGCAGCCACAGAGAAGGCCCTTCCCCGCGGGCCCACCAGCTGGCATTGTTTAGCTGACGGGACCGGGAGGAGACCAACTTTTAACACTGATCAGCTGTAGGACGGCCCTTTGAAGCCCTGCGGCAAGAGTTTAAACAGTTTTTTTCCTTCTAGCCATCAGGTGGGACTCGGGAGGCAGCGAATAGATTGGGGGTGGGGCCATATAAAAGGTAGGAATAACGTGGGAGCTGGGCAGGAGGGCCCAGCTCCCGAACACAGAGAACCGGTTCGGTGACATCATATCGTCACCGCTACCGGCTCGGCCGAACCGGGCCGAACCAAGAGGAACCCACCACTGGTACGCTGGTTGTAATTCTGTGTGTTTGTGTGTGCATGCATGTGCACGCCCAAGGGCATGTGTGCGTGTAGACATACACACGCACCCTCTATTTTCATATCTATGTACTTTTTCACTGGGCCAACAACTTCCAGTCATTTGACTGTCTCTGCTGCCACCTTGTGTTTAGGAACTGCAAAGGTGGCTAAAAAAGAGAGAAGACGACCCCTCCTCTTCCTCACCCCCCTGGCCCCCACCCACCTGTAAGATCCAATGAAAACTTTGAACATGAAAAACGAACCCCCCCAAAAGGTAAACTTCTCTCATTCGGGAGAGACAGGGGAGTCCAAACCAACCGGCAAGAACACTGGAATAATGACTGTCACAAAATGAGGACATTACTTCAATGATATTCTTGCCTTGGGATCTCTGATGGTCCCACAAAGACAGGACATAATCATGCAAACACTGGGATTTTATTTTATTTCATCTTGTTTTATGCGTATCCCACCTTTATTGGTTTTCTTTGAAATGACTTAAGGGAGCGAATGTGTCCAACACAATTTCCTCCGTCTGATTTCTCCACAACAATAACTCTGTGAGGCAGGTTGGGCTGAGAGAGAGGGACTGGTCCCAAAAATCACCCAGCTGGTTTTCATGCCTAAGGTGAGACTAGAACTCACATTCTCCTGGTCATTGGCCCAAAGTCATCCACTCACTTTTTATGCCTAAGGAGGGACTAGAACTCACCATCTCCTAGTGATTGGCCCAAAGTCATCCACTCACTTTTCATGCCTAAGGCGGGACTAGAACTCACATTCTTCTGGTCATTGGCCCAAAGACACCCAGCCGCTTTCAACCCTAAAGCGGGACTAGAACTCACATTCTCCTGGTTTCTAACCTGGTGCCTTAACCATTAAACCAAACTGCCTCTCGCTTAACTTTTTCTTCCATCTTTTGAAGCCTAAGGATACCCAATCGGTCCTTCTACCATTCCAGGGTTTCAGTCAACAATCTCCCATGATTTTGGGTGAGGGAAGTGGCAAAAATGGCCCACGATCTTGATTTTCTTGCTGTTTAACCTGGTTAGTCTCTTTTGATTATAGAACCGATCAAACTTAGCATGTTGTGTAAATGCACCCTGCCCATTGAGTATCAGTATGTCCCAGTGGTGAAATCCAAACCAGTTTGTTACCGGTTCGCTGGTCGCACTTGTGCACTGCATGCCAAATTCACGCTGCATGCACATGCGGAGTGCACACCAAACACGTGCTCTGTACGTGTCAAAAGGAGGCTTGGGAAGGTACTGTATTTTTTGGAGTATAAGGCGCACCGGAGTATAAGACGCACCTACCGTTTTTGGTGAGGAAAAGAAGAAAAAGAAATCTCCCTCTGCCTCTGAGCAATTTTGCCTCGTTGCAGCAAACAGCAAACAGCCTGCTATATGTGGAAAGCTGCAAGGATCCAGATAAAGCTAAACTGTGAGACATTTTTTTAAAAAAATATGCTTTCCTCACCTGTCATATTCAAAAAGGACTTTTCTGCTCATTCTGCAGACCTCCGCATGCTCTTTTTCAAGTCACGGATGGGAACTGTCCTTTACTTTGGAAATAGAGCACTGTATTGTACTGCAAGAATTTGAATGTTGATTGCACCTTAAATCGGGTTTACATTTGAGAGCCAGCTGCCCCTGGATTTCTTTCATAATGTCCTTCTTAACTAGAATGGAATGGAATGGAATGGAATGGAACAGAACGGAACAGAACGGAACGGAACGGAACGGAACAGAACAGAACAGAACAGAACAGAACAGAACAGAACAGAACAGAACAGAACAGAACAGAACAGAACAGAATAGAATAGAATGTCAGACTTCGATGCTATCTCAAAGTAAATGAATTTCCAAGCTGCCAATCTTTAAGGAAATCTTTTCTTTAATTGAGCACAGCAACCGGATCATGACTCGATGCGGACAAGACTGACCTTTTGCCCCCCAATCCCTCCCTTTCCGATCCCCAAATCTCTGCTTCTCATTGGCTATCTTCCAAGTCATTCTCCAGCCTTCTTGTCTCGTCATTTCCCAGGAATGTCTCCTCTCCTCATTTCCACGACAACCCGACTTCAAAGGGATTTAGCAGGCAAAAGTTCAGAGCTTATCTCTCTCCTCTGCTCTCTATGCCAGCGTTGAGGCGCTGACATAGAATAGAATAGAATAGAATAGAATAGAATAGAATAGAATACAATACAATACAATACAATACGGAATAGAATAGAATAGAATAGAATACAATAAGGAATAGAATAGAATGGAATGGAATGGAATGGAATGGAATGGAATAGAATGGAATAGAATAGAATAGAATAGAATAGAATAGAATAGAATAGAATAGAATAGAATAGAATAGAATAGAATAGAATAGAATAGAATAGAATAGAATAATAGGGTCGGAGGGGACTTTGAAGGTCTTCTAGTCAAACATTTAACACCGAAAGAAAGAAAGAAAGAAAGAAAGAAAGAAAGAAAGAAAAGAAAAGAAAAGAAAAGAAAAGAAAAGAAAAGAAAGAGAAATGACGGTTCACCGTCTTTCTGCTGTAGTCCATCATCCCTAACATATAAGAGGAAAGCTTTTTTAAAAAATGCTTCAAGGTATGGTAGCTGAAAGCAGTGTTGATTTAGAACCCGTGGCATTGGTTGAGCTTGTAGCTATAAATGGACTCTAGTAAATAAGAGCTGTAAATTAACCCAGGCAGAGACGAACCCATGGAGGACGTCATACATATTCCTCCTTTCTCCATCCAAGTCTCAATTATCCCAGTCTCTAAAGGGCTACTCGAGCCATTAGGAGCACATGGTCCAGCAAATTATTTGCTCATTAATTAGTTTCGGCAACCTTTCCTGGCGCTCTTCCGCTTTTCGTAGGACCAGAGGGGTAGTTTTGTATCCAACTACAGTTGGCCAACTAATACCCTGTTTTTTATCTCAGCGATGTACTCTTGGCCAGCCTGGCGCTGTCCAGATGTGTTGGGACTCAGCCATCCCAGAACTTCTGCAGTCTGACACATCTGGAGGATCAGAGAGGAAACATTTTGCCTGTAGATCAACCTAGCAGTATAGAATATAGAATAGAATAGAGCTGGAAGGGACCTTGGAGGTCTTCTAGTCCAACCCCTTGTTCAAGCAGGAGACTCTATACCGATGTTGGAGAACCTGAGTGCTGAAATGGGGGCGCGCGTGCATGCGTGCTGGAAACCGGAAGATCATCTTCCTGGCGCACACATGCACACCAGGCAGCTGCTCTTCCGGTTTCCAGCACTCCCACATGCGTGAAGACCAGCTGGTAGATGTGCCGGAACCCAGAAGAGCAACGGGCAACGGGCACTTCCGGCATGCGTGCCATAGATTCGTCATCACGGTTCTATATCATTTCAAACAAGTGGCTGTCCAGTCTCCTCTTAAAAACCTCCAGTGATAAGCACACACAACTTCTGGTGGCAAGCTGTTCCACTGGTTAATTGTCGTCCCTGTTAGCAAGTTTCTCCTTAATTCCAGGTTGCTTCTCTTCTTTCTTTGCTTTCTTTTGCCACAGCCATTCTATTTGTATTTGCAAGGTCTTTGCATTTTGAGATTTTCTCCAGTTCTTTCTCTTCTCTTTAGCTGTCTCCAGGTACTGCCACATCTACTGTTGGAAGAAATGTCCATCTGGGTTCAGTTCCAAGTGGGGAGAAAGACACTGGAAACATGGAGACTGCTTGAAAAGATGGCTTAATGGTGGACAGGACGACACGGTTTTGAGATCCTGGGCAAAAGGGCACATCGGTGTGTGTGTGTGTGTGAGAGAGATTTATATCCTCTGTTGGGCTTTTGAATTTGAGCTTGTATTCTGATTGGTTGTAGGACTCCCATGGGGCCATGCAGGGGGTAACTTTGTAGGTTGTCGTTTGAGTCCCAGGCTTGGTTGACTTTTGCTGGGTGATGATGTAATGAAAGGGCTTTGGGATTCCTATTATGGCTCTGCCTGAAGGAGGTAGATCTTTGTTATGTAGAATAGACTGGCCCAGGCCTTAATGGCCCATTGACAAAGGTGGGGGGTGGCTTGAGTTTCTGCCTCCCTTTTAGGGGAAATATTCTGCCCTTTTAATATTTCCTAAAACAATTCATTTTCTTGTGGGTGCTAACTTCCTACACTACTATCCCAAACTTTTTTGGGGGGTCTTCCTTACCAAGAATTGTTAAGTCTGGCATGTTATGTGGCAGGTGGCTGTCTGTTTGAATAAATCCCAGATCACTTTAGCTTCTTCGTTTTCTATTGCTTTTTCTATCTTACGGCCCCACCACTTCTTGTTTGCAGAGAAATGTTATTACTATTATTATTATTATTTAAAGTCTCTAGGCCGCCTGAATCCCAACAATAGGTGTTCTAAATTTCTGACTAAATAAGAACAGACAGCAGAGAAGATATTATAAAAGAATTTCTTTCTGAAGATCTTTCTGTGCCTGAAGATTGTGAAGATGTTTGCGTGCCTGGATTACTTGAACAATATTTGTCCCTTGGGTGAAAAAAAACATTCATCTTCAACGACTTTGTTTTGCAGTTGTTGGCCCTTAAATCTTTTTAATCTGAATCTTTTTGCGACAATTTCATTCGTAATTCGTGCTTATTTCGTTCCTAACTTATGCGGTACAATTATTGTAGAAATCTAAGAGTATGAGGGATGTAGAGGGAAGGTGGGAGAGCCTGATCCTTTTGTTGCATTGGAAAATATCTTCCAAAGAGAAGAGCCAAGGACAAGTTAAAGCAAAGTGAATTTCACCTACAATAGAACACCGGGAGAGGTTATTTTTCTAAATACATTCCCATTACCTTTTAAGAAAAACATTCAGCTCCAAGACAAATTGCTACTCATCTTTGACTGAACTTAACACTTTTAAACCAGCACGCTTCGACAAAAAGATTTCTAAAGCTGTGTTAGGCTGGGTATCTTGCTGACAATATTGGAGACATCATTTCTGAAAACTCTAGTGCTTCTCCAAGTGAAACTCGGTGTCCTGTGGTTTCCTAAAATTGCCAGACACCAACTGGAGTGACTGACGTGTGACAAGAGACTCGCAGTGATAAGTGATTCCACTTAAGAATGAGCCAGCGGTGCGTTACAGCTGCCGAAGAAGCTGGTGCAGTCCTGTTTTTGTTCGGTCACTAAGTCACATCTGAACTCTTCGTGGCCCCATGGACCACAGCGTGTCAGGTAACAACATCAGTGCTAGAAGGGAGTGGGGTTTGCAGAGTGGAGGAGGACAAAGAGGAGGAGGAGGAGGAGGAGGAGGAGGAGGAAGAGGAAGAGGAAGAGGAAGAGGAGGAGAACTGTGGGTTACTTGGTACTCTCTGAGCTTGCCTTTTTCCTTGCAGATGTTTCATTACCCAACTACAGTAAGTAATATCATCAGTTGTAATGTATAAACCAGATTGCGTTCACTTCAATAGGTAGAAATTCAGAACAAATACAGGCCAATTAGGCCACTGAGTTTAACTGTCTCCTCATTGCAGGAAACCAAGAAAGATGGCCATTTAACTTCCACTTGGACGTATCCAAGAAGAGTTGCCTAAACATTTGGTCCCAAACCAAACCGAAAAGATGGTTTAGGATGGTTTAGTAGTCTTAGCGTGTTTTGCGATCCCAGCCAAACCGTTCAGATCAATTTCTCTTCCTCTGAACAGTCTTGAAAAGAACAGATTCCACAAAACGTTTTGAGGCTGGCAGATTTATTTTATTTATTATTTTTGCCCTGAGTTAGAAATAATTCAATGTGGCAAAAATACCCAGCACACTTTCCTCCTCCTGTTTTTCCCACAACAACCCCATGTTGTGACTTGGGCTGAGAGAGTGTTATTGGGCCAAAGTCACACAGTCAGCTTTCATGCCTCAGTTGGAACTAGAACTCACCGTCTCCTGGTGATTGGCCCAAAATCACCCAGTCAGCTTTCATGCATAAGAGAGGACTAGAACTCACTGTGTCCTGGTGATTGGGCCGAAGTCACCCAGTCAGCTTCCATGCCTAAGGTGGAACTAGAACTCACCGTGTCCTGGTGAATGGCCCAAAGTCACCCAGTCAGCTTTCATGCATAAGAGAGGACTAGAACTCACCGTGTCCTGGTGATTGTCGCAAAGTCACCCAGTCACTTTTCATGCATAAGGAAGGACTAGAACTCACTGTCTCCTGGTAATTGGCTCAAAGTCGCCCAGCTGGCTTTCATGCCTAAGGCGGAACTAGAACTCATTGCTTTCACTTTCAAGCCTTAACCACTCAACCAAACTGTCCCTCTTTCATAATTCATAAATAGATACATAAATAAAATCTGAAGTCACCATTTTTCCCTACTTCCAAATCAGTAGAGAGGCATCTGGTTTGTGGGGATGTTTCAGATCTTGTTTGGCAAAATACAGTCTGCTAGAAAATTAAAAACAACTAGTTTTTCTTGGACTGGAAAAAAAGTCAGTGTACACATCTGTATTAAAAATAGGAATGTTTTCTGAATGTGAATGAACATCCATCACTTCGCAAGTCTTTCCTCTTGTTTTACCCAAATACCACATGGTGGCAGTGAAGTCCTATGCAGAAGGAGAAAAAAAATAGGGTACTTCCAGATGACATGTATTGTTCTTGAAACTATTTCTCTCATGATACATGCTAATTCATATCCCCTTCACATACCACAAGGGTCTGTCCTACGTCCGTTACTCTTCAACATCTTCATAAACAATTTAGATCAGGGGTCTCCAGCCTTGGCCACTTTAAGACTTAGAATAGAATAACAGAGTTGGAAGGGACCTTGGAGGTCTTCTAGTCTAACCCCGTTTAGACAGGAAACCCTACACCACTTCAGACAAATGGTTATCCAACATCTTCTTTAAAATTTCCAGTGTTGGAGCATTCACAACTTCTGGAGGCAAGTTGTTCCACTGATTAATTGCTCTAACTGTCAGGAAATTTCTCCTTAGTTCTAAGTTGCTTCTCTCCTTGATCAGTTTCCACCCATTGCTTCTTGTTCTACCCTCAGCTGCTTTGGAGAATAGCTTGACTCCCTCTTCTTTGTGGCAACCCCTGAGATATTGGAACACTGCTATCATGTCTCCCCTAGTCCTTCTTTTCATTAAACTAAACATACCCAGTTCCTGCAACCGTTCTTCATATGTTTTAGCCTCCAGTCCCCTAATCACCTTTCTTGCTCTTCTCTGCACTCTTTCTAGAGTCTCCACATCTTTTTTACATCGTGGTGACCAAAACTGAATGCAATATTCCAAGTGTGGCCTTACCAAGACATTATAAAGTGATATGAACACTTCATGTGATCTCACAATCTGGGAGTTGCCAGAGTTGCAAATCTTAAAGTGGCCAAGGCTGGAGACCCCTGACTTAGATAAAAGAATAGATGGGGAACTCATCAAATTTGCACCAAGCTAGGGGGAGGAGTCAAAACATTAGAAACAGGCTCAAAATCCAGAAGGATCGTGACAGACTTGAACACTGGGCCCTATCCAACAAAATGCAATTCAGTGGTGAGAAAAACAAGGTCTTATAATTAAGCAGGAAAAACCAAGGGCACAGGTATAGAATAGGTCGTATCTGGCCCAATAGTAGTAACTGTGAGAGAGATCTTGGAGTCCTAGTGAACTATCACTTAAATAGGAGCCAGCATTTTGCAGCAGCCGCCAAAAAAGCCAACACAGTTCTAGGCTGCATAAACAGAGGGATAGAATCAAGATCACGTGAAGTGTTAATACCACTTTACAATACCACACTTGGAGTACTACAGTTTTGGTCAGCAGAATATAGAAAAGATGGAAAGACTCTGGAAAGGGTGTACAGAAGAGTAACAAAGATGATTAGGGGCAGTGGTGGGATTCAGCCGGTTCGCACCACTTCGGGAGAACCGGTTGTTAACTTTCTGAGCAGTTTGGTGAACTGGTTGTTGGAAGAAATCATTAGGGCCGAGAACCGGTTGTTAAATTATTTGAATCCCACCACTGATTAGGGGGCAGGAGCAGCGGTGAAATCCCCCCCCCGGTTCTATTCGGCTCACTGAACCGGCAGCGCTAGTGGTGGGAGACTCCGCCCACCCACCAGGACGTCATTATGTGACGTCCCATTTTTTGGACTTTGGTCCAATCACAAGGAGACTATGAGTTCTAGTCCCGCCTTAGCTATGAAAACTAGCTGGGTGATCTTGAGCCTCTCAATGACAAGAATCACACATTCCCACTGTCATGTGATCAAAATCGGGAGACTTGCATTTATGCTCCTTGCAGTGTCTTTGGGCCACATGATCACCATTTGCCACCTTTCCAACTGGTTCCCAACAAGCAAAGTCCAGGAGGAAAGACAGTTTTGCTTAACAACTGTCTGATTCACTTAACAACTGCAGTGATTTGCTTCAAAACCACGGCCAAAAAAGTGGTAAAAGTGGGCACGAGTCACTTAACAACCGCCCTGCTTAACAGCAGAAATTCTGCTCTCAACTGTGATCGTAAGTCGGGGACTCCCTATTGTGGTCGTAAATCGAGGACTCCCTATGCTTATGAACCTTATCTCCTCTTAAAGCTAAGTGAACAGATTTCACCTTTGAAGGAAGCCATCTTGGGTGTTTTTCATATTAACATTTTGCCTTTAAGAAACTTCCCAATCACGAATGTAAATTATTCACTTATTGTTGTGGCCCATCAGTGGCCTGTGCAGCTAGTAGCTGATTCCAACAGTGAGGAGGCTGGTGTGGTGCTGCGCCAACAGCCTGTGCAGCTGGCACTCGAGTCGGACAGTGAGGAGGCTGGAGAAGATGTGGTGCTAGAGGCGGGGGATTCAACCAGAGCCTTCAGAACCTCCAGAAGCTTCCATGGGTGAAGAGGAAGAAGAGGAGGAGCCTCTTCTCAATGCACGGGCGCGCAGAGCTGCCAAAAGGCAGGAGTGGCTCCTCAGGAGGAGGTCTCCTTGAGAGTAAGGCTTGGGGCTAATTGGCCACTCCCTTAGTCTATTTAAGGAGGAACGCCGACTGAAGCAATTTGCAGGGAACAACTTCGTTCACTTCCTTTGTGTCTTGATCTTAGTTCTTTTATCAGTTTCCTGCAAATTGCTTCTGGGCTTTCTGCCAATCCTAGTAAGATTACAATTATTTATTCTTTGGATTCTTGTAGGCTGTTAAGAAAGTTAATTAACAGCCTTTGTTTGAAAAAAAACTGCTTTAATTTAGTAAATTAAGGTTTGTACAGACTTTGTGTGTGCTGCGTTCTTTGGGGTCCGTAGCTGGGGCAGAACACTTATCTAAATTCTTCTGTTATTTAACATTAAACCATGCGGAATTTTATTTTTAGACATCATGTTTCCTTGGAGATTTTCCCAGTTTATTTCTGGGTCATGGGACCTGGTTTGATTTGATTGGTTTTCTTGTGTCTTGCTGTGATAATGAGCAATTCTCCATTTGGATTCTTGAAGCTCTCTTAACTGGCTAACCAACCGCCCTCAAAATATAGTCCTCAATGGAACAGCATCTACATGGAGGGAAGTATGCAGTGGGGTACCCCCAGGCTCTCTTAGGCCCTATACTGGTCAAAGGCTCCATCAATGATTTAGATGAGGGAATAGATTGGAAACTCATCAAATCTGCAGACGATGCCAAGCTGGCAGGAATAGTCAACGCTCCAGAAGTTAGGCTAAAGATACAGAAGGATCTTGACAGACTTGAACATTGGGCCCTATCCAGTGGTGGGATTCAAATAATTTAACAACCGGTTCTCTGCCCTAATGACCAGCTGGGTAGGCGTGGCTCGGTGGTCATGTGACCGTGTGGGCATGGCCAACTCAACGTCACTCATGTCGATGGGCTGTTACAATGTAATAAGGGTTAACCAGAAAGGCAGTTTCTATAAGCAGGGCAATAAAGATTAGGCTAGAAATAACACCAGAATGTTTCCTTCTTGCCTTCCTTACAGGATTAGCCCTGTAAAGTAGAAAAAAAACAAAAGGAGATTTCTTCCAACAACTGGTTCTCTGAACTCCTTAGAAAGTTAACAACCGGTTCTCCCAAATAGGTGCGAACTGGCTGAATCTCACAACCGGCCCTATATAACAAAATGAAGGTGGAAAATGGTGGAAAAAAACAAGGTTTTACATTTAGGCAAGAACATCCAAATGTAGAAGTATAGTTTAGCTCAGTGATGGCTAACCTTTTCTCTTCGTGTGACAAAAGCGCGCACATGTGCCAGCACCCATAATGCAATGTGCCCCCCGTGCATGCACGCACGACCCCATGCTCCCCCGCTCAGCGCATTAAAATTTTTAGCAACCGGTTCTCTGCCCGGTTGCTGGGTGGACATGGCCATGGTGATATGGCCTCCTTGGCCTCCTGCACCACGGTGGTGGGGGCCATTTTTGCCCTCCCCAGGCTCTGGAGGCTTTCCTTGAGCCTCTGGGAGGACGAAAATTGCCTTCCCCGGGCTCAGGAGGCCCTCCGGAGGCTGGAAACGGGCCTGTTTCCAGACTTCTGGAACTTCTGGGAGGCCCATTTTTTGCCCTCTCAGAGCCTCCATGAGGGCCCTGCACTTACCTCACATCCAAAACGGGCTGTGTGGAGACTCCTGGGAGGGATGTGCTGCACGCTCCCATGCTCCTGCCCCTGGCCCCTGCACATGCATGTGTGACCCCCTGTACAGTCTCTCACATGTACCCCGCCCCATGCGCATCCCAAAAATCAGCTGGCCAGCGGGAGGCGCGCGAGTGCATGTTCAGTGGAGCTGAGCTGGCCGATGGCTCGGATGCCCGCCGAGAGGGTTCTATGTACCAACTGTGGCATGCGCGCCATAGGTTCACCATCATGGGTCTAGATGATTCCTAGTTCAATAGTAGTAATTGTGAGAGGGATCTTGGAATCCTATTGGACAACCACTTAAATATGAGCCAGCCGTGTGCAGCAGTTGCCAAAAAGGCCAACACAGTTCTGGGCTGCATAAACAGAGGGACAGAATCAGGGGTGAAATGTAAAATTTGTTACTACCGGTTCTGTGGGCGTGGCTTGGTGTGGAGGGGTAATGTGACTGGATGGGCGTGGCCAACTTGTTTTTTTTTTAAACTTTTCAAAGCATTTTTTCTAATGCTTTGAAAAGCCTCTGCCGAATAGGCAACTCAGCTGGGATCGCCAGAGACTTTTCAAAGCATTTTTTTTACCACCTCTTCGGCCAAGAGATTGCAGAAAAAAAATGCTTTGAAAAGCTTCTGAGGATCCAGCTGAGCTGCGTGATCATCAGAGGCTTTTTTTTTTAACTTTTAAAAGCATTTTTTCATCGGATAATATAGATTTACCACATAGATAAGTATAAAGGTAGTCCTTGGCTTACAACAGTTTATTTAATGACTATTAGAAGTTACATCTGGCCTGGCAGATTTTATTGGGAAAGTTGATTTTAAAGTTGAAGAATTTAAATCAGAAGTTAATGTTAGGATGAAAGATAATGACTATAAAATTGATGAAGTTGACAATAAAATGCAGAGAATTGAAGATGAGATTGTTATGATACAATTCCGGGCGATGGAATTTGCCATACGGCTTCGGGGAATTCGAGAGGAGGAAAGACAGGACTTGAGACAAGTTTGCTCTGAAGCCCTGGCTAAGATTTTACAAGTTAATCCTGATTTGGTATTTCATAAAATAGATAAAATTTACAGAGTGAACTCTTGGGTGGCCAGGCAAAGACAATTACCCAGAGATGTGGTCATATACTTTACTGAGAGAGAAATTAGAAATGATATCCTGCAAAAATCTTTTCACACTTCTATACAAGTGGGGGGCTCACGGCTTGTAATTTTTAAAGAATTACCTCCTAAAATGCTGAAAGCTAGAAAAGAATTTGATTTTCTTGTTAAGGAATTGAAAAATTTACAGATACCCTTCCGGTGGGATGCACCAGCTGGGGTAATTTTCAGATATAAGGGAGAAGGATATCGGTTGAATACCGTGGAGAAGGCGCAACACTTTTACAGTACTATTCTTAAGGAAAGAACACCATCTCCACGTACATCTACAGTTTTGGAGATTAAGGAGAGTGAAGAGAGGCAATTGAAAGAACAGTCTAAGCAGGAATTAGAAAACGTGCAAGGTGCAGAAGGAGGTATTCTGAGTGAGCCATTGCTGGATTCTTCTCCAATTTTGGATTTGATTCAGTTGACTGAAGTTAAAGATCAACGTATAACTAGAGCTCAATCCAAGCTACTTAAACAAAAGCAACAACAACAACAGGAAAGACAAGACAAGAAGGCAGTTAAGAGCACTGCACAAGAGATTGGCGCTATGGGAGGAGCGAGATCGAAGCTCTCGGATGAACTTCAAGCATATTGCTCTGCGCTCCAGAAAGAGGCTAATGACCTTTAAGTGTTTATCTTGGAATGTCAATGGGTTGAATTCAGCACAGAAAAGGAAAAAATTATTTACATATTTGAAACAATTTAATAATGATATAATATGTTTACAAGAAACGCATATTACAACTCAAGATCAAAAATATTTGATAAACTCAAAACTAGGAGTACATTATATATCTTCAACTTCGCAGAAAAAGAATGGTGTGGTTATTTATGTAAATAAAAAATTAACAGCAAAAGTTATAGAAGTAGATCAAGATGGTAGATTTGTAGCAATCGAATTGTTTACAGCAAATGGGCAAATTCTTTTGATTGGAATTTATGCTCCCAACCAACAACAGGATTATTTTTACAAGATGTTACATACTAAAATATTGCAATGGGACTACAGATCTATTTTAATTATGGGAGATTGGAATGGAGTAATTGATTCTAAATTAGATAAAAAGAGCTTGGCAAAGTCTAGAATTAGATTACCACAGACCTTTTTTGATATGAAAGAAGATATGGAACTAAAAGATGTTTGGAGAATACATAATCCAAATGAATTGGATTACACTTTTTTTTCTGATAGACATAGATCCTTTTCTAGGATTGATTTTATCTTGTTGTCAAATGATCTACTTGTTAAGACAAAAAGAACAAAGATTTTTCCAAGAACTTTGACTGATCATAGTCCTGTATGGATAGAAATCGAGATGGATAAGGTTGAGAGACGTTCTTGGAGATTAAATGAGAACTTGTTTAGATATGAAAAAAATATAATAGAACTTAAAAAGCATTTGAAAGAATTTTTTGAAATAAATTTGAATAAAGGTACCCCAGTTGAAATTGTTTGGGATGCAAGTAAAGCTTATATGAGAGGGGTACTTATCTACATGAATTCTAAACATAGACTGTTCCGACAAAAGAAAAGATCTGAGTTGGAAATGGAAATAAAGAATAAAGAACAGTTACTTATTAAAAACCCAACAGATGAAAGAATACGAAGTGCTATAAAACTTTTGAAAGACCAATTCCAAATGCTTATGGCGGAACAAGTTGCAACAAGCTTACAATACGCGAAGCATAATACATTTTGCAATGCTAATAAACCGGGCAGATGGTTGGCCTACACATTGAGGAAAAAACAAAGTATGCGGACTATTGACAGTATCGATATTGGAGGGAAAGAAATTTTTCAACAAAAATTAATTAAAGAAGCTTTTGTGGATTATTATACTAAACTATATGCTAAAGAAGAGGTGCAGAATGGACTTATAGAAAAATATTTAAAGGATAAGAGAGTTACAAAAATTACTGATCAACAAAAGGAAAGAATGAATTATCTTATCTTATCTTATGTCTTATCTTATGTTTAAATTTCTATACCGCCCTTCTCCAATGTAGGACTCAGGGCGGTGAACAGCCAAAGTAAAAACAAGACATACATACAAACATATAAAGTCTAAAAACTGTTTAAAATAATTAAATAATTTTGGCCGTGATTAAAACATTCCAATTTAAAATCCATTTAAAATTTGACTCAAGCCAGCCCAGCTAGTTGGAATAAATGGGTTTTCAGGGCCCGACGAAAAATCCGGAGGTCTGTTATTGTACGTAGCTCTGGGGGGAGGTTGTTCCAGAGGGCGGGCGCCGCCACAGAGAAGGCTCTCCCCCTGGGGGTCGCCAGCCGACATTGTCTGGCGGACGGCACCCTGAGGAGGCCCACTCTGTGGGAGCGTACTGGCCGGTGGGAGGCTATTGGTGGCAGAAGGCGGTCTCGTAAGTACCCCGGCCCTAAGCCATGGAGCGCTTTAAAGGTTATAACAGAGGAGGAGATAATAGTAGCAATTAAACAGCTAAAAACAGCTAAAGCTCCTGGCACGGATGGTTTGACTGCAGTGTATTACAAAACTTTACAAGCTGAAATGGTGGGACAACTTAGAGATTTATTTTGCAATATTCAACAAGGGGGTAAAATACCCCCATCCTGGACAACTGCTTATATATCTTTGATACCAAAGGAACAAGTTGGTCCTAAAAAACCAGAGAACTACAGACCAATATCTCTTTTGAACACAGACTATAAAATTTATGCGAAGGTATTAGCCAACAGGTTGATGCCAGTAATCCAAAAGGTGATTCATGAGGACCAAGCGGGATTTATTGAGGGCAGATACATGAAGGACAATGTAAGGCAAGTAATAGACTTATTGGAATATCTTGATAAGAATAAACAGATTTCTGCAGTGCTGGTCTTTTTGGATGCGGAGAAGGCCTTTGATAGAGTGGATTGGAATTTTCTACTAAAGACTTTAAAAAAGATGGGCTTTGGGGACCAATTTACACAGGCGATCTCAGCAATTTATCAAGAGCAAAAAGCACAGATTATTATTAATGGAAGTTTGACGACAGAGTTTAAAATTGAAAAAGGAACAAGACAGGGATGTCCGTTGTCCCCACTTTTATTTATTTTAACATTGGAAGTCTTGCTAAATACAATACGGGACTCAAAAATTTTGAAAGGTATAATGATAAGGCAAGAGGATTATAGAATAAAGGCATTTGCAGATGATCTGGTGGTTACCCTATCACAACCAATGGAATCAACAATCCTGATGAATGACATTATACAAGATTATGGTAGAGTTTCAGGTTTTAGACTGAATTCAAAAAAGACTAAAATGATAGTCAAAAATATGACACAAGATCGTAAACATGAGCTTGAAAGGAGGGCAGGTTTTGAAATTGTACCTAAGGTAAAATATCTTGGAGTTCAGGTTGCAGAATCAAATATGAAATTGTTTCAAAATAACTATGAGGTGTTGTGGCGAGAGGTTCAGAAAGACATGGAGACTTGGAAAAAGCTGCAACTGTCTTTACTTGGAAGAATAGCAGCAGTTAAGATGAACATGTTGCCAAGATTTCTGTTTTTGTTTCAAATGATTCCGGTGCTTAAAAGTGATAAACAACTGAAAGTTTGGCAAACTGGACTTAATAAGTTCGTCTGGAACGAGAAAAAGCCGAGAGTGAAATTGAAAATTATGCAAGATGTTCCAGAAAGAGGAGGCCTTAAACTTCCAAACCTACAGTTATATTATGATGCAGCAGCTTTAACTTTAACAAGTGATTGGTTTGGGGGGTAAAAAGGCTGGAATATTGAATGCAGAAAGTTTTGATCTTGAATTTGGATGGCATGCTTACCTATTTTATGATGACAAAGTTGATAAAGTATTTAAAAGTCATATACTTAGAGACTCTTTGATGAGAGTTTGGAAGAAGCACCGACTCAAATGGGATTATAAAATACCGCTATGGCTGGATCTTGGTCATACCTTGTGGAATACAAATATAATGTCACTCGGGGGTTTTTATACAAAGAGGTTCTTTTTACAGATGCAGGCAGATGGCAGTTGAAGACATTGCAGACACTGTTGGATGAAGGGATTAATTTAACCTGGTTACAATATAATCAATTACAATTGAGATGGAAAGAGGACCAAAAAACTGGTATTATGTTGCATGAGGAAGAATTGGTTAGACATATAAGAGAGAAAGGTCTAATGCATATTAAAAGGCTTTATAATGTTTTGCTAGAAAGGGATTCAGAAACGGAATTAGTTAAAGATTGCATGATTAAGTGGGCACAAAATTTTGAAGAACCAGTGATGTTGGAAACATGGGAAAAAATTTGGGTTCAGAATGTTAAATTTACACAGTCGCAGAATCTGAGGGAAAATTTTTATAAAATGTTTTATAGATGGCATTTAGATCCTAAAAAGTTGTCATGTATGTACCCTAATGTTCAGCCAAAATGTTGGAGATGTGAATGTTTGGATGCTACGTATTATCATGTTTGGTGGACCTGTAGGAAAGTTAAGGCTTTTTGGATAAAAATATGGTGGGTCATGCAGAACGTTTTGAAGAAAAAAATTCAATTTTCTCCACAATTGTTTTTATTGGGCATAGTTAAGGGTTTTACACGGGATGAAACAAAATTAATATTGTATATGATAACAGCAGCAAGATTGTTGATAGGTAAATATTGGAAGAATGAAGCTTTGCCTACTATCGAGGAATGGACTTCGAAGATGGCCAGTTTTGCAGAGATGGCGAAGATTTCAGCATATTTAAAAGATTGTTCACAAGAGACTTATGAATGGGAATGGAAAAGGTGGATAGAATATGTTCAGAACAAATACCAAATTAGAAAGTATCAAATAGCTTTTATTTGAAAACAATGTATTAGAAATATTTTAATATAAAGAGACAAAGAGGGAAAATTATATAGGGGGAGGGATGGGTTCAGGTATATATATCAGTGTTATTAGTTATGAGTACATAATAGGGAAGTCTGGGGGGGGAGGGTTAGGGAGGGTTAGGGAGGACGGGAAGTTTGGGGAGGGAGGTGGGGGGGTGAAAAAAGGGGAAAATGTAATTGTAAAACTTTTGCAATAAAAAAAAAAAAAAAAGAAGTTACACTTCTAAGTTACACTTAGGACCACTGCAGCAGGGGTGAAATGCTCCCAGTCTGGACTGGATCACCCGATCTGGTAGCGATGGCGGCGGGTGGTTTGGAGAATCGGTAGCAAAAATACCACCCCCCCCATGCCCAGCTGAGCCGCGCTATCATCAGAGGCTTTTTTTTTTACTTTTAAAAGTATTTTTCTACAACCTCTTCGGCCGAAAAAATGCTTTTAAAAGTAAAAAAAAAAAAAAAAGCCTCTGATGATCGTGCAGCTCAGCTGGGATCATTGAAGGCTTTTAAAAGAAAAAAAAAAAACCCTTTTTTCTTTTAAATGCCTCTGACGATCCCAGCTGAGTTGCCTGATCGGCAGAGGCTTTTTTAAAAACCCTCTGACGATCACGCAACTCAGCTGGGATTGTCAGAGCCTTTTGAAAGCATTTTTTTACAACCTCTTCGCCGAAGAGGTTGTAGAAAAAATGGTTTTAAAAGTAAAAAAAAATAAATAAATGGCCACGCCCACCCAGTCACATTACCCCGCCCCCAATCAAGCCACGCCCACAGAACCGGTAGTAACAAATTTTAGATTTCACCACTGGTCCTCAGAGTCACCTGAGTGGTGCAAATGGTTCCTGCAGTCTGCAATTTTTCCTCTGGAAATCCCTTCCTACTCCCACACCATTCCAAGGGTGTTTGTCCCAAATTGTATGGCTAAAAGTCTGTAGAGATTCTCAATCATCCAGGTTGTCCCAAAGATGCTTTTTTCAGGAGGCAACTGGACTTACTGTTTTTTTTCTTTGAAGACGTTTCGCTTCTCATCCAAGAAGCTTCTTCAGCTCTGACAGTTGCCTCCTGAAAAAGCACCTTTGGGTGTTTCGGCACTGAGGAGAAATTTGAGTTAAACCACCCGAGATTGATTTCTTGAATACCAAGTTGGGTTGAATTCAATGTCATGCATCTGCCCTTGACCACTGCTTCCCCAATACTGTACAGGTAGTCCTCAACGTATGACTGCAATTGAGCCCAAAGTTTCTGTTGTTAAGTGAGTTTTGCCCCATTTTAGGGCCTTTCTTGCCACCGATGTTAAGCAAATCACTGCCATTCGTAAGTTAGTAACCTGGTTGTTAAGTGAAGCCAGCTTCCCCATCGACTTTGCTTGTCCGAAGGTCGCAAAAGGGGATCATGTGACCTTGGGACACGGCAACGGTTGTAAGTATGAACCACTCGCTAAGCATCCACATTTTGATCATGTGATCACGGGGAGGCTGCAAACTGTGAAAAACGGTCATAAGTCATTTTTTTTCAGTGTTGTTATAACTGGTCGTTAAATGAACTGTTGTAAGTCGAGGACTACCTGTACTGTTTGACTGGGAATAATGGTTTGGTTTTACTTGTTTTGTACATTGAGGATAATAACATTTTTTCCCCGTTAATTTTGCTTCATGAGGGATTGCTTTATTTCTATTGATCTGCATCTGTAGAACTTCTGAGCTTAGAAACAGTTCGTTTGGTCACCCTTCGAAGTTTTACAGATTACAGATTACAGATTAACGGAGTTGGAAGGGACCTTGTAGGTCATCTAGTCCAACCCCCTGCCCAAGCGGGAGACCCTACACCATTTCTGACAAATGGCAGTCCAGTTTCTTCTTGAGAGCTTCCAGTGATGAAGCTCCCACAACTTCCGAAGGCAACTTCTGTTCCATCGGTTGACTGTTCTGTCAGAAAATGTCTTATTTCTAGGTTGAGTCTCTCCTTGATCAGTTTCCATCCATTGTTCCTTGTCTGGCTTTCAGGTGCTTTGGAGAATGGCTTGACCCCCTCCTCTCTGTGGCAGTCACTCAAATATTGGAAGATGCTATCCTGTCTCCCCTGGTCCTTCTCTTCACTAGACTAGCCAGGCCCAGTTCCTGCAACATTCATTGTATGTTTCAGCCTCCAGTCCCCTCATCATCTTGGTTGCTCTTCTCTGCACTCTTTCTAGAGTCTCAACATCTTTTTTAGAGTATGGTCACAAAAACTGGATGCAGTACTCTAGGTGTGGTCTTACTAAGACTTTATAGAGTGGTATTAGTACCTCACTAATAAGTTACACTTCTGTCAATCTACCAGTTCAAAAGTTCAGCGGTTTGAATCCCTAGTGCCGCAGAACGGGTGAGCTCCCGTGACTTGTCCCAGCTTCTGCCAACCTAGCTGTTCGAAAGCACGTAAAAAATGCCAGTAGAAAAATAGGGACCACCTTTGGTGGGAAGGGAACAGTGTTCCGTGCACCTTTGGCCTTTAGTCATGCCAGCCACATGACCACGGAGACGTCTTCTTCGACAGCGCTGGCTCTTCGGCTTTGAAACGGAGATGAGCACTGTCCCCTAGAGTCGGGAACGACTAGCACATATGTGCGAGGGGAACCTTTACCTTTTTAATAAGTTACAACAGTACCGGAAGAAATGACTTATGACCAGTTCTTACACTTACAACCATTGCAGCATCCCCCCCCCCCGGTTGGTGATCAAAATTCAGATGCTTGGCAACAGACTCTTATTTGTGACGGTTGAAGTGTCCCAGACAGTGGTGGGATTCAGCCAGTTCGCACCACTTTGGGAGAACCGGTTGTTAACTTTCTGAGCAGTTTGGCAAACTGGTTGTTGGAAGAAATCATTAGGGCAGAGAACTGGTTGTTAAATTACTTGAATCCCACCACTGGTCTCAGAGTGACGTGATCCCCTTTCGCGACAAGCGAAGTCAAAGTGGGAAGCCAGATTCGCTGAACAACTGTGATACTAACTTAACAACTCTAGTGATTCACTTAAAACAACGATGGCGAGAAAGGTCGTAAAATGGGGCAAAACTCACTCAACAACTGTCTCTTAGCAACAGAAATGTTGGGCTCCGTTGCATAAGTCATTTATTTTATTTTATTTTTATTTATTGAATTTATATACCGCCCTATTCCCGAAGGACTCAAGGCAGTGAACAGCCATAGAATAAAACATATGAATCCAAAATTTAAAATAAAATAAAAAAACAAATTAAATAATTTGGCTGAACAAATTTAAAACCCCAATAATTTAAAAACAAATTCAAAATTTCCATTTAAAAAGGGGAAAGACTTAGGTCAGGCCAGTTTGATGAAAGAAGAAAGTCTTGAGCGCGCGACGGAAGGTACGCAGATCGGGGATCCTCCGTATCTCCGGGGGGAGCTCGTTCCAGATAGTAGGTGCTCCCACAGAGAAGGCTCTCCCCCTAGGGGCCGCCAGTCGACATTGTTTGGGCTGACGGCACCCGGAGGAGCCCCTCTCTATGGGAGCGTACTGATCGGTGGGAGGCTCTTGGTGGTAGCAGGCGGTCCCGTAGATAACCAGGTCCTAAGCCATGGAGCGCTCTAAAGGTGGTAACCAAAACCTTGAAGCGCACTTGGAAGACCACCGGGAGCCAGTGCAGCTCGCGCAGGAGAGGTGTTACATGGGAGCGCCACGTCGCTCCCATCACCACCCACGCGGCCCACACTCTGCGCCAGTTGGAGCCTCCAAGTGCTCCTCAAGGGGAGCCCCATGTAGAGAGCATTACAATAGTCCAGACGGGAGGTGACGAGGTCATGAGTGACCGTGCGTAAGGAGTCCCGATCTAGAAAGGGACGCAACTGGCGGATCAGGCAAACCTGATGAAAAATCCTCCCGGTCATGGCCGTCAAGTGCTCTTCTAAAGACAACCGTGAATCCAGGAGGATTCCCAAGTTGCGAGCCCTTTCCGTGGGGGCCAATGATTCGCCCCCAATAGTCAGCGATGGCACCAGCTGATTATATTGGGATGTCGGAAACCACAGCCCCTCGGTCTTGGATGGGTTGAGCCTGAGCCCGTTTCTCCCCATCCAGATCCGTACGGCCTCCAGGCACTGGGACATCACTTCAAGGGCATCGTTGGGGTGGTCTGGGGTGGAGATGTACAGCTGGGTGTCATCAGCGTACTGGTGGTACTTCATAAGTCGAGGACTATGTCTATATGCTTCCTTTTGTTCTGTTCGAAAGCCTACATTTCATTTTGGATAGTTCCTTTTGGGGAGAGCTGTCGGTTAGCATAAGAAAGTATATAAATCATCATCAGGCAGAATCAGGCTACAGTTTGGGGAAAAGCTTGGACTCTGGCGAGTGTCCAGAGAGATGGGATTCTCTGAATAAGAAGCAGTTGGTGGACCTGCTTCTCTCCATTCATTCAATGTGCAGACAGCAGATGTTTCAAGGTCTTTCAGCGGACCAGATACCCCGTTTCCCGAAAATAGGACCCAACTGGAAAATAAATCCTAGCATCAGGATGCTTGTAATATAAGCCCCATGTCAGCGTTCCAGAACAACCCAACTCCAATGGAAAACTCTGAGACAGGCATCATCTCAAATCTTCCATTTATTTGAGTAGGTATACTGGCACATCTGGGGAAACCCGAATCTGAGAGTTCTGGGTTTTCCCTCAGTAAATCAAAATAATAATAATAACTTTATTGTCATTGTACGTGTATACACAGTATACCCATACAATGAAATTCACTTAACACCCAAAGACCAGATCCAACACACATAACACTCCCCAAACACACTCCCACCCACCACAAATTCCCCACCCCTAAACCACCCAAACATCCACACAACAGATCGAGTAATATTGTCCAACAGCTCACTGATGGTGGCCCTTTAGTTCATTGTTGAGTGCAATTATAGCTCTGGGGTAAAAACTATTCAGAAAACATGTGGTCCGAGTTTTAATTGTCCTTATCTTCTGCCAGAAGGCAACAGTCCAAAATGATGGTAAGCAGGATGGAAGAGTCTCTGAGAATGTTATGCAACTTCCTCAAACAGCGAGATTCGAAGATGTCGTCCAGGGCTGGTAGCTGGGGTCTGATGATATCCCGGTCTTATTTTTGGGGAAACACGGTAGAAAAGGAAGCCTCAGAAAGAAATGATTATTTATTATTATTAATTCAATGTTGATCGTGCCTTTCTTACTTGTGTAAGTAATCCAAGGTGTGGAAGATACTCAATATTCCTTTCTCCTCTTGTTTTCCCCAGCACAACAACCCTGTGAGGTGGGTTGGGTTGAGAGAGAGAGACTGGCCCAAAGTCACCCAATCGGCTTTCATGCTGAAGGTGGAACTAGAACTCTCCATCTCCTGGTGATTGGCCCAAAGTCACCCAATCGGCTTTCATGCTGAAGGTGGAACTAGAACTCTCCATCTCCTGGTGATTGGCCCAAAGTCACCCAATCGGCTTTCATGCTGAAGGTGGAACTAGAACTCTCCATCTCCTCGGTGATTGGCCCAAAGTCACCCAATCGGCTTTGATGCTGAAGGTGGAACTAGAACTCTCCATCTCCTGGTGATTGGCCCAATGTCACCCAATCAGCTTTCATGCGTAAGGCAGGACTAGAACTCATAGTTGTAAATCAAAGACTATATGTATCGACTCAGGATTAATTTCAATAATTAGTTTAAGTGTCTATGGAGAGTCTCAATCATCAGAGTCATGGATGTCTCAGAGGTGCTTTTCCAAAAGGCAGCTGGACGTTCTTGTTTTTTTACCCCCCTTGAAAATGTTTTGCTTTTCATCCAAGAAGCTTCTTTAGTTCTGGCTAAATGGTGGGCAATGGAAGGATTTATATTCTTTGTAGACATTGTAGGTTTGCCACCCTTGGAGGATTTCCTCACTGCTTTCCATTCTGTTTATGCTGTTGTTTGCCCTCTGATTCAGGTGGTCCTGAGGAGGCTACAGATAAGCTCCCAAGTGACCTCAATGCTTCTCAGAGAGCTAATGGCTGACCTTCAAAGTCAACGACCAGATGACTGCAAACTTATATAAATCCTTTATTCTCACTGTTCAGTCAGAACTGAAGAAGCTTCTTGGGTGAGAAGTGAAATGTTTTCAAGGAAAAAGCCAAGAAAGTCCGTCCTTCCTTCCTTCCTTCCTTCCTTCCTTCCTTCTTCCTTCCTTCCTTCCTTCCTTCCTTCCTTCCTTCCTCTCTCCCTCCCTCTCTCCCCTCCCTCCCTTCTCTTCCTCCCTCCCTCCCTCCCTCCCCTTCCTTCCTTCCTTCCTCCCTCCCTCCCCTTCCTTCCTTCCTTCCTTCCTCCTCCCTCCTCTTCCTCCCTCCCTCCCTCCTCTTCCTTCCTTCCTTCCATCCTCCCTCCCTCCTCTTCCTTCCTCCTTCCCTCCCTCCCTCCTCTTCCTCCCTCCCCCCCTCCCTCCCTCCCTCCCTCCTTCTCCTTCCTTCCTTCCTCCCTCTCTCCTCTTCCTTCCTCCCTCCCTCCTCTTCCTCCCTCCCCCCTTCCTCCCTCCTTCCCTCCCTCCCCTCTCCTTCCTTCCTTCCCCCCTCCCCCCTCCTCTCTTCCTTCCTTCCTTCCTTTCCTTCCTTCCTTCCTTCCTTCCTCCCTCCCTCCCTCCTCTTCCTTCCTCCCTCCCTCCTCTTCCTCCCTCCCCCCTCCCCCCCTCTCCTTCCTTCCTTCCTTCCTTCCTTCCTTCCTTCCTTCCTCCCTCCCTCCCTTCCTCCCTCCTCTCCCTTTCCTTCCTCCCTCCCTCCCTCCTCTTCCTCCCTCCCTCTCCTTCCTTCCTTCCTTCCTTCCTCCCTCCCTCCCTCCCTCCCTCCCTCCTCTTCCTTCCTCCCTCCCTCCCTCCTCTTCCTCCCTCCCCCTCCCTCCCTCTCCTTCCTTCCTTCCTTCCTTCCTTCCTTCCTTCCTCCCTCCCTCCCTCCCTCCTCTCCCCTTCCTTCCTCCCTCCCTCCCTTTTTCAAAATCACCATTGGGACAATCATTATTTTAATTATTCAGAACAATCCCTCGAATGTTTAACTTGAAATGTTTTGCAGTTTCATGAAGTTTTTTTTTTTTTTTTAATTTATTTTCACTCGAATTTGTCAGGATTGAATTTGTACCTCTGGGAGGATTAAAAACTCTTCCAACCATCTAAGACGCGTCTCCTTCATTCAGTGGGAGTTTTGCCCAGATGGAAGATTAAAGACTTGGTCTCCCATCCCGTCCCCTCTTTTTCAGCTTTGCACTCTTGGCAGCCATTTCTGCCAAAACGTTCTCGAAAAGTTCAGACGGGTTAATTAAGCCTTATTTTAATTGATGCAAAAAAAATAAAAAAAAAATAACCCACCAAAGGAAGGCTGCGTGAAGCCTCTGCCAGGTTGCCCTTCTTCGACCGTGGGGAACAATGAAGAACAAGTGAGGAGAAGAGAATTTGTGTTTTGAAACACAGGAAGGAAGAATTGAGTTTCCTTTTTTTTTTTTTTTTACAGAGGCTGCTGAATTTAACAGGGGGGTGAGAAAGCCAGCCAAGTAGAGAGCTCTGTCTTGATAAGGAAGAAATGCTCGTGGTAGAAAACCCGAGTTTGCAAATTAGCTTAAAGCCGTCGTCTTTAATCCTTGCGTGTCTGCAGGTCAAAAAAGTCCAGAATCTGCAATTTATGTGGGGCCCTTGGTGTTCTCGAGCTTGGTTGTTTTCGTGCAGACATTTCACGACCCAGCTAGGTAACATCATCAGTGCTACAAGGGAGTATGAAGAGGAGGAGGAGGAGGAGGGGGAGGAGGACTGTGGGGCCCTTGGTGCTCTCTGAGCTTGGTTCTTTTCTTGCAGAAGTTTCATTACCCAACTAGGTAACATCATCAGTGTTACAATGGGAATGGGAGGAGGAGGAGGACTTGTGGACTCCAATTCCCAGAATTCCTGAGCCAGCCAGGAGGCTCAAAAAACCATGCTGGCTCAGGAATTCTGGGAATTGAAGTCCACAAGTCATAAAGGGGCCATTGTTCCGTCTACGGCAGTGTTTCTCAACCTTGGTAGCTTGAAGATGGGTGGACTTCAACTCCCAGAATCCCCCAGCCAGCAGCGCCACTTCTGCGTAGAAGCATCCGGGTGGGTGGGCGGAGCCTCCCGCTCCTGCCGCCGCTACCAGTTTGCCCGAACTGGGGCAAACCGGTAGGAACCTACCGCTGGTTAATTCCTCTTGTCCTGTCTGTGTTTGTGGTCCGAAACAGTGAAGGACGAATTCCTGATCTCATGGCTTTCGGTAGATTTTCTACATCTTTTAGAATTTATCTAGAAGAAAATCAGTCGTATTACATCAATTATTTTTGCCTTGTTATATGTCGATAGTTTGTCGGTGCTTCCGACACAAATTATTTCGCCAGCTGGGCAAAGATTCTTTGCAGCTACCTGGCCAGCATTTTTTTTTTTTAAATTATCTGGGACATTTCAACCCAGTCGTTTTATAACTTATGAATCCGCAGATCTGGCACTTGAATCCACCTAGCATAGATTTTTTTTTTAGCAATGCTCTTTTTATAAGGATAGCTGAAGATGCCTTATCTTTCCTTTATTGGCCTGATTAATTTTATCGGTTGGCCTGGTTGCATTGACTTTTCTTTTATTAGACAGGTGAATGCTTGCTACAAGCTGCGAAGTTTGAGGCAGTGGTTGCTGATATCTGCAAACTAAAGAATTCTATGGACTAAGGTGCTTGCATAGTGGCAACATATTTGGTTCATCTTTCAATTCCTTCCTTCCTTCCTTCCTTCCTTCCTTCCTTCCTTCCTTCCTTC